>MQUG01000129.1:0-235157 GCA_007213375.1 Steinernema feltiae
GTATGTTTTTTCGTTGTTTTCATCTTGCAAACTCGCTTTTTTTCTACAGTTGACCACCCGAATATTGTGCGGATGATTGGTGTAGCTCCACAAGAGGAGCCGATGATGATTATGCTCGAGCTGGCGCCCGGCGGATCGCTACAGTCGAAGCTAAAGAGCAACGCGAGCGTCGAGAAGGAGAAACTGACGCGCTACGTGGTCGATGGCTGTCGTGGTATGTGCTACCTCGCCGGGAGAAAGGTGCGTTTTCCAGCGTGCACGCCTCCTTAGAGCGAATGCATTTTCCAGGTGATCCATCGCGATATCGCGGCGCGGAATTGTCTTCTCGGGAAGAACGACGAAGTGAAGATCAGCGACTTCGGTCTCTCAGTCGCCGACAAAAGCGTTTTGAAGTTGGATCGTCTGAAAAACATGCCGATCAAGTGGCTGTCGCCGGAGACTCTTCGCAAGGGAGAATTCTCCACGAAGAGTGACGTGTGGTCGTTCGGTGTGCTTATCTGGGAGGTCTTCAGTCGCTGCAAAAGCGATCCCTTCCCCGGCGAGAACAACACCCAGGCGCGTGCCAAGGTATGGTAATGTGTTTCGCCGCCACATACATAACGTTGCACCTTTTCAGATCCTCTCGAAGAATCAACCGATGCAATCGCCAGATGGAACACCAAACGTGCTTTCGGCGGTGATGGCGTTGTGCTTCACACAGGACCCCAATGAGCGACCAGACTTTGAGGGAATCTTCAAACTTCTTGCTCCAAAAGAGACGCCACCACCTCCTGTTCCCAACTTTGAAACTTATTGAGTCAAACAATTTTTTGTGATTCTTCTTGGCGTCGATTCCTTTTAAATTACTTATCTACTACAATCACACTGATCCATTGTGTTTTATTTATTCTCTGCCGCCACGATATTGTGGCCATTGAGCTCCGGGAGTATCTACAGTTTGAGCAGGTGCAGGGCGTTCAGGCTTCGCGCCAGGTGCATTGCTTACTTAGTCGTGTAGCCTTTCCTGAATTGCTATGCCTTCGTACGACACAGTTAGCCGTTTACGTTTTGTGTCCAGTTTGCTGATGATGCGGACTTCTCAGATAGATGCATTTGCAGAAACTCGCGACGACACAAAATATCATTGAATGAACCGAAAGTCCGCGAAATGCGACCAAGACCTTTGCAGCTCCTAGTTCTTGTGGTCTGAATTCTGATAGAGGTGTCTAGACCTACTTCTGGTGCAATTCAAGATTCTTCCGTACGTTTTATCCACACAGTCGGTTGAGTTGATTGTACAGTGAAAGGTCGCAGTCGGCATTTTCATCGTTGCGTCCGACTGTCATTCGTTTCTGCTGACCGAGACGAAGCAGCGGTTTTCTCAGCGTCATGCCGTCAGTTTCGTCGCCGCAGTTCTCAGTTCTCATTTGAAATTTCAGGCCAAAACTAAAGTCGAAGGCGAGAAAAAACAAGGAACCGACCGTCGCTGACGTTCTTCCGCCGTCGTCATCGCCCGCGCCATCGGATTCCGCTGCTGACGACGGCAAAGAGAAGAAGCCGAGTGGAAACAAGAAGTGAGTGGATCTGTGATGTCCGGGATTTCGCATTTAATTGCATTGCAGAGATGAGCAGAAAGGAAAAACACCCGATAAGGCGGAGTTGAGCAAGTTGGGCTGCGCGACCGCGAATCCTGGATCGATCATGCCGACGATGTGCAAGACGACACTCTCTGCAGCGAATACCGCAAACCCTACGAAGATTTCAGAGTTGACGGTGCTCAAGAACACCGACGTTGTCGACGATGTAGCCAGTAAGGAGATGGCCAGGGCACTAACGTCGAATCCCTGGTACCACGGTCTGATGCCACGTGACGAGATTGAAGAACTGCTACAAACGGACGGAGATTATCTGGTGAGGAAAACGGAGGTCTCTGGCAAGGCACGCTACGCCGTTTCCGTATTCTTCAAGACGCGCATTCGACATATCCTTCTAAACTACAATGGTGGATTGTGGTGCCTTCGTGAGGTAAACAGTAGGAAATCGCCGTTCAGAAAATAGCTTATCTGTTTAAGATTAAGAAACCGTCGCTGACCGATCTGATCGAGGAGCACGTGCACACGAAAACTCCCGTTCAGACAGATGGAACGGTTCTGATAACCCCGATTCCGCGCCCCGACTTCTACATCCTCCACGAACACGTTGAAGTGAAGAAGAAGCTCGGCGGAGGCGCGTTTGGCGACGTGCATGTGGGAGTTCTGAAGCGCGGCGAGAACGAAACGATCGATGTCGCGGTGAAGAAGCTGAAGGGAGTGATGCACAAGAAGCAGCGTTCCGAGTTTGTAAAGGAAGCGAAACTCATGCGCCGCTGTATGTTTTTTCGTTGTTTTCATCTTGCAAACTCGCTTTTTTCTACAGTTGACCACCCGAATATCGTGCGGATGATTGGTGTAGCTCCACAAGAGGAGCCGATGATGATTATGCTCGAGCTGGCGCCCGGCGGATCGCTACAGTCGAAGCTAAAGAGCAACGCGAGCGTCGAGAAGGAGAAACTGACGCGCTACGTGGTCGATGGCTGTCGTGGTATGTGCTACCTCGCCGGGAGAAAGGTGCGTTTTCCAGCGTGCACGCCTCCTTAGAGCGAATGCATTTTCCAGGTGATCCATCGCGATATCGCGGCGCGGAATTGTCTTCTCGGGAAGAACGACGAAGTGAAGATCAGCGACTTCGGTCTCTCAGTCGCCGACAAAAGCGTTTTGAAGTTGGATCGTCTGAAAAACATGCCGATCAAGTGGCTGTCGCCGGAGACTCTTCGCAAGGGAGAATTCTCCACGAAGAGTGACGTGTGGTCGTTCGGAGTGCTCATCTGGGAGGTCTTCAGTCGCTGCAAAAGCGATCCCTTCCCCGGCGAGAACAACACCCAGGCGCGTGCCAAGGTAGGATTTCCTGTCTGAGTCGGTAGAACAAAGCACTCTAACCTGTTCTATTAAGATTTTATCCAATAGCCAACCGATGCTTCCACCAGAGGGAACACCGAGCGTCGTCACTGCTTGTATGGCGTTGTGTTTCACACAGAACGCAGAAGAGCGGCCTGATTTCGATGGAATTCTGAAGATTCTCTCACCGAAGGAAACGCCGCCGCCCGCCATGCCCAACTTTGAAACGTATTAAATGCACCTACCGGATTAATTTTGCACAAATAAACTAATTTCATTTGGCATGCACATTCGCTGTACTTGTGCTCTTTTTTTCTGCGACGATGCTCGTTCTACCGTCTCGCCACGATTTTTTGTGATCGTACTTTGCATCAGCTGCAGGGGGCTACTGGGCGCGTAAATAGTGAATGAAGTGTCGGTTTTCGTTATTTAAATATATGCGTTTTGTGTTTCCAGAAATGTCGAACTTTGTACCAGAATTTAAGGCTACTATCGCGAAAACTGAACCCACCGAGAAGACCGTCAAGGTGGAACCGTTGGATGACCCGTTCGACAAGCAGGAAATCGCGACGCCAGACTACAACGAAGACCCTACGTACAAACGCTTCATAAGCAACTTTCTGGATGCTGAGGTCGCCGTAGCTTTGATGCAGTTAATTGCCAGCGGAGCCGTCACTTCCGATGAAATCGACAACCGCATTGTCGACATGTTCAAGACGTTTCGCAACCCGCAGGCGGTTTTTATTGCAAACGCGTTGAGAGATTCGGAGATGTACGGAGTGCAGAACAAGCCGCAGTACATCACGTCCGTTTTGCGCTCTTTCCGTGACAGAACCCACCAGATGGGCGCTCAGCTTGCTATTCAATCTCCTCTCATCTATGGTCCCGAGATCGAGAAAGTCAAAGAGCTTCTTGATCGCACTGGATACAGCCTTGAGGTCACCGTGGGTCAACGAAAATACTACAATCCCCCAAAACTCGAGGAACCCGAACGCGGCTCTCCTATTGCTGGGCATGAGGTAGATCCACGATTTCTAACTAATCATCACATTCCGATTGTAGGTTTACATTGGCCAGATCCCGAAGAATCTCTACGAGGACACAATCGTTCCCTTGTTCGAAACTTGTGGAACAATTTACAGAATGCGTCTGATGATGGATCCAGTGACTGGTCGCAGCCGGGGCTACGCTTTTTTGACGTACGTGGAGGTCACCGCGCCTCTGGAGGCGGTTAAGAAGGTAAGTAAATCGTCTTCCTCGACCTGCTAAGTCGTTACTGCGTTTTGCTGACTTTTGTCTTTCTCGCGTATTTTTTCGCAAATATTGAAAAAAGTTCATTCCTATTTTGCTGACGGATTGATTTAGTTCAACGGTCACGAAATCTCACCTGGAAAAGCACTGAAAGTCAACGTATCAGTTGCAAACACTCGCCTTTTTATTGGAAACATTCCCAAATCGAAATGCAAAAACGAAATTCTTGCGGAGCTCAAAAAGCACACAGGTAAATTCGTTTCACGAAACTTGAAGGAAGATGAACATTTCTGCGTAGAGTTCCTTAATTAAGCAATATTCTATTTAGATGGCGTTGTTGACTGTTTGATTTACGGAAGCGCGGATGCCGACGAGTCGAGAAAGAACCGCGGATTCTGCTTTATCGATTTTATTGACCACAAATCAGCTTCTGATGCGAGGCGCCGTATTGGATCTGGAAAGGTAGCCACTTGGGATAGTTTGTTAATACTTCAATATTGTCTGTAGATTCGCCCATGGAATAGCGAATTGATTATAGAATGGGCGGAACAACAAGAAGAGCCAGATGATGAGACGATGGCCACTGTGAAGGTTGTCTACGTGCGCAACCTGAAGGAATCGATAACCGAAAATCGCATTATTGGGTTGTTCAGTGCCTTCGGGGATGTCGAAAGAGTTAAGAAGATTCGTGACTATGCGTTCGTTCACTATGCTGAAAGAGAAAGCGCTCTGAAGGCGATCGAATCGATGAATGGATCAGAATTGGCGGGAGTACAGATAGACGTTGCGCTCGCGAAGCCGCTGGGAGATAAGCGAAGATCACGAATTCAGCCCGTTCGTGGGATTCGAAGAGGCCAGGAAATGCGTAGCGGTGCAGCACGTTCAAGAATGACCAACGTGCACTATGGACGAGAGCATGCAGGCTTCAGCGGAGGAATGTTGCACAGTGGAATAGAACATGGCAGTGGCTACTATGGCCCGAAGCAGTACGATTCCTCCGTTCGTGAAAAATACCCAACTGCTCCCAGAAGTTACAACCAGCCAGTCTATGGATCCTATGGATCCTCTTACAGTGGAACATACAGACACGAAGATCACTCATATGGATACGGAGGTTCAGAGAAGTTTGGCAGTTCAGCTCCGGTCGGTGGTGGATACGGCGTCCTTCCTGAAAGCTACGGAATTGCCCCATCCATGTACGGAGAATCATACAATGCTGGATACGCATATGATGACTATTCGTACGGATATGGAACAAGATTCGGTGCTTACGATGTTCAAGCGTACAATACCGAGGCATGCGCTTACGCGGTCGATTCCAACCCGCATCCAAGTTACCGTGGCTATTCTTCTGATATTCATGGAGGAATGGTAAGTTCAAATATTCTATGTATCGATCTTAAAATTTTTATAGAGTTCTCATGGTGGATTCTATGGTGGCAATGCGCCTTTTCGAGGAAGTGGTAGTTATGGACTTAAGCGACCTATCGAAAGCAGCGTCTATCCAGCCGGTCCGCCTACCAAACGCGCTTTCAACCCGAACGCCCATCATTTTTAGTCTAATTGTTTATTTATTATTTATTATATTCGATCGTCAGTTCCGTATGTTCTCATCGTGTAATACTGCCGTAAGGACTTCGATTTCTGTTATCCGCTTTACTTGTCATTTATTTGTTTACTGATAATCTCAACAACAGTCTGGTCGTACTTTGTGTTCCAAAACTTGAAAAACAGCTCAATTTTATAGCAACGCATTCTGATTCGCTCTAGGATTATAGCGGAGAGAGAATGTTTAGTTTATTTCGGTCATTTCAGCGATTTAGGAATTACGTTTTTGAAGTCGAGCTTCAGGAAGTTGAGTTTTTCGTCGAGATAGGACACTCCGAGGAGCAGGCCGTGAGGATTCGCAGGATCTGCTAGCGCACAAATTCGATCGGGACTTTGTGGAATTCGACATCGAGTGAAAGGTTCGGTCTTAGGTATCTGAATTACACGTTTTCCATCCATGCGCATTAATATGAGAACAAACTAAGTGATCCATCCACCCGTACGCTGAAAGCAATCCGTTGCGATCTACAATTACAACGATTCTGAGACCGCTTCCCAACACAGTAGCAGCTGCTCCGACTACAGTAGTTTTGTCGGTTTTTAGGACGATCTCCGAATTACACGCTAAAATAAATAGTGGATGAAAGAAACAAGGATGATCTACCAGTATTAGCGACAAAAACGCGTGTCGCGATGGAATTCAAAATCGTGACACGGAGAGGTTTCGGCGGAACGACAAGTTGGTAAGTCGCGCGTTTGCGACTCCGTCATTTGTCTCGGTGATCATCGGCTGGACGACTTTCACCGTTTCATTCGTCAAGTTGATTCGAATATATTGTTGATGGTGGACTTGGGTGAGGAGGATCGTCAGACCACTGCAAATGTAAACTTCACGAGGCAAACTTCGGACGGCAAGATAGAAAAAAATTGTTGTGGACGGAAGAGCACTCGGTACCCGATTCCGCGCGGCCGGGCCCCGTTACTCCACCTCAGTGGAAGTAACTCTACCGCCCTCTTAGGGCAGCATCCACGAGGAGGCCTCCAAGTGGTTAATGCAGTCGGCCTGCGACTACATGGCAGTTCGATGGAACCGCAAATTGACACCGAAATGTCTCCGACAGACTGGAGCAGTCAACGTCGGTCGCGCCGCAAAGCGACGCGGGGGCGCAACGCACACAGCGAAGCAAGGCCGCGCAGATAGAATCACAGACACTGGCACCGAAGATCCATGTCCACGACTACGGCGAAACGCCGATCGGTTTTATACAAAAGATGCAAACTCTGTTGTATGCGTGCATCGGTGTGAAGAGAGTCAGACGAGCAGAGAATTGTTGCACACACTTACATGTCGAATCCAACGGAGATTCCGGATATGTGCGAGGGCACTTCCCACTTGCTCAGCGGCACAAAGGAAGGTTGCGTGTCGTCGTCGTCCACGTCTTCGTATCGGTAGCTTCTTACTGAAACACCCCGTTATCCAACGTACAGCTACCGTACACTTTACCAACGCGATCGGTCATCGCTACAAGAAGCTCCTTGCGATCGTCGCTGTCGATGTCGAGAATTTCAGCGAAACTGATGTTCGCGTTCAGCAGCTGCTCGAACTGACATTCTCCGGGCACGTAGCACGCGGGGACGCCGCGTTCGGTGCACTTGGGAAACGTGTAGCTTCGCATGTGACCGTTGGCGGCGATGATGAAAATCTCCGAGGTGTCGATGTTCCTACCGTCGCCAGTGACAACGACGGTTATAGGGCATGCGGGCTCAAAGGCGATGGTTTGCTGAATGCATTGGTCATCGGAGGCAACGATTGTTTCGCCGTTGTTTTTCCCGTAGATGACGTAGCACAGATTCGCATTGTGTCGGTCGTCTTCGAAGGGCGACACGGCGGCAGTGACAGCTGTACAAGAAGCATTGAGTTTTGCGTGGAGGAGAATCGTTGGGTGCACCGTAGGTAACTGGCGCTTTTTCGGCGGCATACTAGAATCCTCTGACTCGGATTCCATGGTTTATAAGCACAATGGTCACAGAAATTGACTTTAGGGTAATTAACCTGCATTCAAGGCAAAATAAAACAACAACACTGACTTAGATCCTACACCTAAGCATAACAACAAGAACTATAAACAAAAGATCTATCCCTTAGATTCAGTTGTTGGTATCGCAGCAGCGTTCGCAGTTGATTTCTGCTTTCTGCATCGCTTTTTCTTCTCTGTGGGACCGTCCGCCGACTTCTGTTGCTGTTTGGGCTGCGGAGTCGAGCTTGACTTTTCCACCTTCTTCTTCTTACACGAGAGAGGATTCGGCCCCTTCGGCCCCTTGCGCTTACGTGGTCTGCCATCCTCTGTTCCCAGGATTGCTTTCTTCATTTCTTGTAAGCGACTCATCTCGTTGTCGTTTTTGTCTTCCGAATTGTCATTCAAAACGCCCAACTGAAATTGTTCAATTAGGGAAACTGCTCACCTAACCTACCTTATCAAACAAGATCGCATTAAATTTGATGAACAACGCGGGAACGTGACCGAGTTCGCGGCACTTTTTCAAAACGCTTTGCTGCTGCGTAGCGATGATGTACTTGGGAAGATCGGGACGCTTTGATCGCCGAGCCAAATGCAATTGACAGTCGCATGCGGTTTTTGCGGGTTTGTGGGGACAGTGCGCCTTCTCAAATTGTTTGCATATGTTCAGCGCCCCATACAACGCTTTTCCCAAACTCTCTAAACAACAAACCGGTTAATTAAACGCCCCAGCTTCAAGCGAACAAACCCAACTCCTGAACGATACACGACGTGGTGAAGATATCAACTTCGCATCCCAGATACTTGGCCATCTGTTCGCGTAAATTAATTTTATTCTCGAGCGCAGCTTTGCAGAATGTCCCATCGACCAGAACACGAAGCGGAGGCTCGTACCCGTGGTTATAACGGAAATGTGTGAGTATCTTGCTCGCCTGCTTGTAGCGTTTCACCTTCATTTTAGTTTACTTTGCTAAAATCGTACAATGCCAATCTAAATGTGTGTCCATCTTTTACCTGCTTCTTGAAGCACTGCAACAGCGACTGGAACTCCTTCTGACAAGCGTTATGCGTGATTTTCTCTGCTTTTTCGGAAACGCAGTGGCCGTATGACGTAACCTGAAAATGAAGCCTAAAATGGAGTGCGAAGAGCCGCGTTTTACCTCAGCGGTGCAAGCGCTCAAATGAGTAGCAAACTTAAGCAAACGCTGCCTTTCCTGAGGCATTAAATGAAAAGCGACGAATGAGCTGATGTGAGAGCACTCGAATGGCAATCGGAAAACGAACATGAGAGAAATTAACGCGTCGACAAATGGACGGACAAACATAGAATGAATAGACAAAGATGATACCGCTCAACGGAATTTTGAGGACGAATGAATGATATAAGACTTTATTTTCTGAGTTATATACAACAACTTCTGATCGATTCATAATTCTCCGCCCGGCGCTAGTTCTTCAACTACCCCCGGCGCTTCCACAATACCCTGAGTGTCGACGTCCCTTTCGAGGAACCGTGCGCGATCTTCCTCCCACTCATGCATGGAGAAACTTGGTGAATTGATCAATTTGAGCGCAACAGCATGAACGTAGAGTCCCTTCAGCCAGTCTTCTAGAGTTATGAATGACTTGCTACGGTCGAGTTGCAGCATGTCGAAAATTTCAACCACAAAATTATCAAAGTCCGGTGGCGTATCCGCCGATTGTTCGTACATTAGTGATATAAAACAAAGCTCTTCAAAGTGCTCTTGGAGATCCTTTCGTGTGATCACGCCATCGCTGTCAAAGTCCAGAGCGTGGAAAATATATTTCAGGGAGACCGGGTTCTGTAAGAGGCAAACTATGAACAACCCGCATCAACGAAAACATAAACTCACCGATTTGTGTCGAATGATCAACTGGAATTTGCACCAAAATCCCAAATCCATAATACCATCCTTGTTAAGTACTTCAAAAATCTTGCTCAAAAACTTCTTATTTTTGATGTTAGGCTGATATTGTACAAACTGGTCATATTTTAAAATGCCAGTGCCGTCTACATTTAGCTGCTGAAACTCTTCCGTTATAAAAATTATATTCTCTGGCGAAAACCTAAAAGAATGAAAGTTAAGAACAGATAATGGAAGGTGTGCCTACCAATTGCAGTAATCGTAGCGAGTGCAACCATTTAGGATGGAGTCGATTTCGGTGATTATGCCACTATATAATATGTCCTTGATACTCACTCGTCCACAACGCGTTCTGTCCAGGAAAGTGACCAACTTTGAGGTAATGGTCGTTAAGACAACGTTGGTTTCTTCTTCGCATACTGCGGCCATGAAGTTTTGCAATTGAGGGAAGTTTACGGCGACATGGTCAAGGTAGAAATTGTAAAATTCCTAAATTATATTCCGAAATAATTGACCATCAATTTCAAAAATACACTAGAAGTGATGTAGTTGTCACCATCTTCATCGTAGAAGCTGAGAATCAGGGAGTACTTGGTGAAGGTGAGTCGCGTGTCCACAACGTCGAACAACACACTTACATCGCACATCGCAATCCCTTCAGTAATCTGGTCAGCGGCGAATAGCTCAGTGGAGAGCAGCGCCTGTACGCTTTTGGGCGATTGCTCTCGCACGTGCTAAAATTCCAAACTTGAAGAGTTAGGGAATAATAAATCAAGAATGTACCATAAAATTCCAATAGGTCAGTACTTCTTGCAATTCTGAACCAAATGTTGACGCGTTGGTGTGCACGAGACTTTGAAAACTCTGTAACAAATAGTTAAAACTCGAAATCTTCAATTAAACACACCCTTATTTCAGCTTCAGTTGGTAGGGAGTTCACTTTCTTTCTAAAATAGTCCTGTCGCACTTGACTTCGCAGAGCGGAACCAAGTCCATCTTCTGTAGCCGTAGAGGAGTCGAAAGACATCTGAAAAACAGGTAGCCAAAAATAGAGAGATGTCTGACTACATTCATTCATTAGAATGGAGCAGACAGAGACAGATAAGTAGCATTCCCTAGAATGGAAAAAGTCTCCAACAACGAAAAAGTGGGCATAAAGTGAAATACGCAAATCCATTGGACATCACAGAAACTAGACTCGAAACGGACAGAAAAGCGGCGAATCTGTCCAAAGTCAACGAAAGTCCAGATCCCCCATAAGAGTAGATTCAAATCTGATCGAACAGGCAAAAGCCGCATTCAAAGAAGCGCGATTTCCCGCAATCATCCGCCGAAGGCCGATCGCGGCGGGATCCGCTGTTTCGGAAACGCGCTAAAAGAGTGTAGTTTGAAATCGGAAGTCATCTGACCTTTTCGTATCTGTTTGCTTTGTCGTTGTAGGCCAGAAGTGTATCTTTCAGTGAATTCAAACTTGCAAATCGAATTCATCCGAGTGGTGAAGGTTATGCAGTGTGTACGACAATGTTCAAAAGGATCTTTTGTCTTCGACAGGCTATTACTGCCTCATGGGGTTCGATAGGACGTATTCCCGGAAATGGAACGACTCGATTTTGCAATACGAGCTCTGTAAGTTTGCTTTGTGGTCTGTTGTGGGAATTTCCATTCGGTGGTCTAATCGAGTCGGGCAATTCGACTTGTTTTTGCCGATTAGAAACCTCTGTCTGTCTCAATTGAAATAGACGATCTGACTTTAAACTCTTTTTGATATCGATGTGATCTTACGTTTGGCTGTATTCTTTCAATTAATACTCATCATTTCAGACACCTCCAGAGCCATCCTTTCAGGCCTTACTGGATACCATAACGAACGCGTCGGAAGGAGGTCTCCCCTGTGAAGAAGCGGAAATTATTGAAGTAATTGTTCTCTGAAGTTGCATGCTTATGCGTCATGCTAAATTTCAGGATGTCGAAAGCCAATCCAGTTCAACTCAGGACGCAGAAGAGCCACCGAAACCTGAAACTCTCACGTCAATTTGCAAATTCCTGCAGACGAACGAACTGGCGTTCGAAATCACCGTAAGTATATCTTAGGCGCTGAGAGAGCCCCTTTGAAACCCTATGATTGCTCCACCACCCAGCCGAACAATGGAGGTGTAATCGGAGCAATAATTTAGGCGGATAATTGAGGAGCGATCGTTTAGCAGCGCGGGCGGAGGGCGCGCGGCTCGCCGGGCATAGCTATACACCTTCATTTCAGAATTTCACTAAAAACGTTCGAACCACCTGTGTGAGCTGCTTGAACGAGAACGTGCTCAATGTTTCCCGATTGGATGGCACAGTAGCGTGTCAATTGTGTGACTACCAAGGCAGTTTCATGGATTTCAAGAATGAGGTAAGCGACTACCGTATAATAAATTGTCACAGGAGCCCAATTTTCTTGTCTTTTGCCTTCGGCTTCCGGTGTTCCACTGAAAGACATAATGACCTGGCTTGTTTTGCTGCTCACGCCAACCTCCCAACGCCCAGCGACTTTCTAAAGCAATTTTCGAGCTATACGGATCTAATTTGACCATCTGAAGTTTCAAATTCTAAATTTCACGCACCATTTGAGCCGTTTAAGCGCTGTAGACGATTATGTGCACTTATTTAAAGTGCACTACTCTTGTACACACTAAGGAAAACGTGAAACGTTCATCGTCAATTGCGGCTGCTGCGGATTTGTCTCAAAAGTGGACACTTCCTGGTCAGCCCCCTTGGCCTGGCATGCTAATACAGGAGATTATTTCAGGTCTATTCTCAGCGGGAGCGAGCCACTCTTCCTCGGCACAAGAGGTCCGTCGGCTTTATCGAGCCTGACGAGTCAAGCTACCAGTTGACACTTGAGAGCGGTACCAGAGTGTTTGTGCCGTCCACGAAGAAGAAAGCCGACGCCATGTCGACCAACTATGATGATGTATGTTTCGCTTATTTCAATGTTTTCTTCCGACCGCTCTGTCTCTTCTCTTTGTCCTTTGATTGATATAATTCAGTCGTTGATCGATCCAATTTTTCCACTATTGTGTATACAATCGGGGCCCTCGCGGTCAGTGTAAATCGAAGGTGCGCCACTCATTTCTCGTCGGCGCCACTAGCATCTTGCAATCGCAAGCTGCTGAAGCGTTTATTGTGTTGCAAAACATAAGATTATGAGCTTGAACTATCATGAGTGCATAATAGAGTCAACCGAGCGCTACAGTATAGCTTAGGACGTCTGCATCTGGAGTTAGGCCGGGTTAGTTTTATGACATCTGTGCTCGCTATGGTCGCTCCAAAACGTACAAGTGCATCATGCTCTGCTGCATATACCAAAGGCGTATTATTCATTTAGAGCTGTGCTTACCAGGATTGGAAGGGCGCAGCAGCTCGCGAGAATTGTATGAAATGAGTGGCGCTTGTCCGGTTTACACGGAGGACCCCGAAACCACACTAGTGTCCAAAGTTTATTCTGGGCGGTGCCAACAAGGGCTTTTTGTTTTCAGGACAACTTGTATTTTCTTTTTTTTTCTTTAGCTCGATACCGATCTCTACGACCGAGTTACCTACCTCGACCTAATGAACAAGCAAGATGAACGTGACCGACAGCGAAAACTGGACCAATTCGAGTCGATGCGGCGCCTACGTGACGAGTAAGTCCTTTTCTTTCGATTTCTCTTTTGTTGTTTGTCGCGCAATTGCTACATAATTGCTGGCAATTTTCGATTGCTGCATAGTTTTGGCACCCTTCAAACAGAACCAAAAAGTTAGTAGTCAGAAAATGCCCCTAATGTCGAGACTTCCACGTCCTACTTGCCTTAATCTTCAACAGTTTACAGATGATGAAGTCATGTAAGGCTTAGAGCCTCCAAGAGTAGCCAATTTGCGTCACAGTTTTACTTATATGTAAAAACTTATTTCTTGCTTTCAGAGCGGACAAATTGAGTGCACGCGGACCTGGCAGCGGTGCCAACGAGCTAAGCGACATCTCTCCGCTTGGACCTGGTTCATCAGGTGCGACATCGATGGTCACACAGATTGACCCGATGATCAGGAATATGTGGAATGAGGCGGTCGATTTGGGCGAATTGAGAGATGTCGACGATCAGAATATTTTTCTCTCGCTGAGGATGCTCTTAGGAGTTGATGTAAGTCCAATTCCAGATTGAACGCCCGTGAGTTGTCTGTATCTCTGTATATCCAAAGTTTTATTTTTGACATTAAAGCAACCGCTTGAATGCTCGAAATCACTTCAAAATGGCTTTTTCAGATGATCACTGCCGAAACGTTGTCTCGTTTCCACATCAAAGGACATCTCGATAGCTACGACAACGCTGCCCTCTGCTATCCCCGCTACAAAGGACCCTCAGGCCGAACGCGACCACCTTGTGGTCTTAAAGTGATCCGAAAGGTGGGCGACAAGATGGAGAAAGAAAACTACCCGGAGCCTGACGAATTCGGCCAAGCGCGATTCTCCGGAATCTTCGGCTATCACATGGTCACACCGGCGGATCGTCGCATCATCCTCACGACTAACGAGCGCGATGCGTTGGCGGTCTACGATTCAACCGGTGGAATGCTGACGATTGCGTTACCGAAGGCTGAACGCATCGATCATTCGGTTCTTTCGTTTTTGGAGGATTTTGAGAAGATTTACTTGTGGTTCCCGTCACATCATCAAAAGTTTGCACAGGACTATGCGAGCTACCTGAATAGCTCTCGATGCTACATTATTGAGTAAGTAGAAATTGAATGATAGAAATTTTTATTAAAATCTTTTTTTCAGTAAACAAGAGCGACCAATTGAGCTCGTGAGGGACAATCGCAAACCAGAAGTTCAAAAAGCAATTAATGAAGAAGCGATTCGTGTGCGAAACCGTGGATTCCGCTCGATGATCGACGTGCGAAACGAGCTTCGCGATGAGATTCTCAATTCGAATAGCCGAATGTACGGACTGACACAGGTATCGCCCTCTTCAGCTCTTCAAACAACTATACTCTGATTTAGTGGAAGCGCTTTGCTGCGCTGAACAAGTATCTCCAAGGATTCCGTCCGGGAGAGTTTACTGTACTTACCGGCGCTACGGGAATCGGCAAAACAACGTTTCTATGCGAATATTCGCTCGATCTACTTGTCCAGGGAGTGAGTTTGCAGCCCAGAATTTACGATTTAATGGATTCTTGCAGGTGCGCACGCTCTTCTGCAGTTTCGAGATGAATGAAGAGAAAATTCTTAAATGGATGTTAGTACAGTACTCTGGGTAAGTAACGAAACTCATTTGATCATTAGCTACTATGTGTAGGCCGTCGCATGTGCGCAGTTTAGCCCGCACTCGAACTTATCATAACGGCATTAAGTAAGTGGTGGCATACGGTAGTCGTTTGAGCGGGTTCGAGGTGCTGGAATGGCTTTTTGATTGATTAGGCGCTATTTTCGTTGTTTTGTCAATGTTGTTCATCGTCTGTTGAAAATTTCGCTTGAAAAAAGTATTCTCACTTTCTAGATTACCCTTGTATCGAGTGGAGCATCACCCGTCCGTCGAAATGTGGCTTGATCGATTCGAGCGCACACGCGGTGACTTAATAATAATGAAGGTCGACGAGTTCCGCAAGAAGAGCATTATCGCGATTGTTAATGTGAGTGCATGGTGTTCTGAATGTTGGAAGTGCAAGCACGGTATTTCCAGGCGATTAGAGATCAAATTGTGTCATCGGGAATTCAACACGTTGTCATCGACAACTTGCAGTTTCTGATCGGAATGGTGAACTTGTATGATGACAAGGCAACGTCGTTGGATCGTTTCAATCAACAGGTGAGGGTTTGGAACTAGAAAAAGGGTTTTAGATTTGAAAAAACACATTCTCAGAAAGTCTTTAGAGAAAACACAGAATAAACGAGGCTGTTTTAGGATCGTTTCGTCGGTTTGATGCGCAAAATAGCAAACGACTACGGTGTCCATGTCACCATTGTCGTCCATCCCCGTAAGACAGGCGTAAGTAATAAATTGATTACGGCTTTTCCATAGAAAACCGTTTTTCAGGACGAAGACCTCGAAATGCATCATTTTGGCGGATCAGCGCGGGTGACCCAAGAAGCCGACAATGTCTTGGCGATTCAGAAGCGCAAAGGGGAGGAAGGTGGAAAGCAGCGAAAGTTCCTTTATGTAAGGCGCTGATGTAAATATTATGAACGGAAACTGATTTTGAAAATTTAGATTCTGAAGAACCGATTTGGAGGAAAAAGGGTTGATGGCGACACTCTGGAGTTGCTATTCCAACGACCGACGTACACTCACATCCTACAAGACAATCTGCGTAAATAAGTCGTTTTTGGGTATAAAACGATGTCTTTCACTACTGAATTTAATCCTATTCATGATTCATTGTATTGTTACCCTCCCGATCTCGATTCTATGTGAGTGGATTATGCAAAATAATCCAGTTGAGCTGGACATGTTGATGCGCACCGTCTTCCGTCGTCAACTGCCAACAATTGCTTCATGTGATTACGTACCGCTTATTGTACTTCACTATTTGATCACTTTGTAATGAATTCGATGTGTTGCCGTCTTTGGTGATGAACAGTCCAATCAATCATCAGAAAGCGGATGGTGAACTTGCGATTTTCCACCTTTGCAATTCGGAAACGAGTTTCTCATCTAATTTAGCGATTTTTAAAGGACTTCCAAGGTCGCCATAGCACATCATTTCTTTTAGGCGAGCGGCGATCGTATATGCCCTGATATTATGACATGTATGATGACTAGACGCGCTTCGATTGCGAAAAAGCGGTTTATTCCAGGGGAAATTATGCAAAGCCTCCCACTCGAGATTGATAGGCATTGTGGGGAACGAGCCACTGTGTCATATTGAGTGAATTCTAGCGTTTGTGTGCAGTCTAGACACGTCTTCGCCTATTTGCAGGTCTACAAAATGAGTCTCCAGGAGACAATTTCGGATTATATTCGCATTGAGACCAGCGTTGTGCGAGAGGCGCTGGCAGAGTTTATCGGAACGTTCTTCCTTCTGGTAAGTGTCACCTGCTGCACCCACTTCCTCATTGGAGATGAGTTCAGTTGATCGGCAACTCAGCCAACATCCAGAACCGATTTGCGCCAGGCGGCAACTCGACGTCCGCACATCTGGCATGGGGATTCGGATTTGCGTTCGCCGTCTATTTGGCGGCAAACGTGTCTGGTGCGCATTTGAATCCCGCGATCTCGCTCACCGCCTTCATCCTCGGAAATATTTCTCTGCTCAAGGTGCTCCTCTACACATTCGCGCAGCTGCTCGGAGCGTTCGCTGGAGCCGCGATCGCCTTCCTCGGACATCTTGGTGAGTTCAAAGTTACAGAGATGGTGGTCAGGGACGCTCGGTGTCTTCATCAAACAGCTCCATACTAATATAAGTCAACTCATAAAACTCGCAAACACAACTTCACGTTGTTTGTAAATGCAGAATCCAATTTCAGACGACTTGAACCACTTTTCCAACGGCGAACGTTTGGTCGTGGGTGAAAATGCGACCGCCGGTCTCTTCGCCACGTACCCCTCGCCGCACATGTCGATTCTCGGAAGTCTCTTCGACCAGATCATCGGCACTGCGATCCTCTCAGGCTGCATCATGCTCATCACCGACAAACGCCACCGAATTCCTTCCGGCGTTGTGCCTGCGCTTGCAGGTCTCGTCATGTCGATGATCGCGATGACCTTCGGAGCGAACGGCGGTTTCGCCATCAATCCTGCCCGTGATCTCGGACCTCGACTCTTCACTCTGTGCGCTGGTTACGGATTCGAAGTTTTCAGGTAAAACGAGCTTTACTTGCCCGTCCAACGAGCTAATTTCAGCGCAAATTCCTACTACTTCTGGATCCCAATCGTCGGCCCCTACATCGGGGCGATTATCGGCGCGTGGGTGTACAAATTGTTTGTTGGACTGCACGGACTGAACGAGGACCTCGAGATCACCGGCGGCCAACCTTATCCACGCACAGATAAGGGCTACAAAGTTAGTGTGAACACTTTCACGCGCGCCGCTTAACTTGCAAGAAGCTGTCGCCATCGCTTTATCTGTCCTCTCGTTCTGTACTCGTCTAAAATCGATTGTTTTCCATTGTAGCAATACTCAAGCAACAGTCAGGGAGTGGATTCGTTGATTTCGATCCACAACTTGACGCGTCAGATCTGAGATTCCACCGTGATCGGCCAACTTCAGCCTCTTCTTTGAGCGAACGTTCCTTTCGTGTATCTCTGTCGTGTGAAAGAAGTGTAATAAATCTATTTTCGAGCGCTGCAGTTGCAGAAGAGCGAGAAATTGACTTCTGGAAACCGGTTTAAGCGTTTCCATGATGAAATTTGATTTTTTTGGCTTTATTTTTGCTGATTAGGGCCAAATTTGGTGCATTTTCGTAGTCTCTCCCGATGGTCGCTCTATCCCCGGTGCATTGAACTGATAAGCGCTCGTCTCTTCGCCCCTTTCTTCTCTTAATCGATCGGTCTAAGCATGAAACAGTACGGCAGCGCTTCCCTGCTCATCGCAGACGATTTCGACGAAGAATCGCGATGGATTCGGGTGGAACGCGCCCTCCAAACGGTGAAACTCGTGATCGGCCTCCTCCTCGCTGTCCTTGTCGCCGTTCTGCTTATCAATGCGCTGTAAGCGGTAAAAGCAAAGCTCAACTTTCCATTATAACTTTAGCTCATTGTATTTCATCGCCAGAGCATCGCAAAACATCAGGCAGCTCGACAGCTACCAGGATTACCTGAAACGATTCCCAGAGAAGGCGACGAAGAGCAGAAAGGACCTCGACAGATCGGAGATCTACAACGAGCGGATGGATCGCATCAAAGAGTGGAACAATGGAGGAAACGCGCTATTCGAAGATAACAAATTTGCTGATTGGAGTGAAGAGGAGATCAAGAAGGTAAGCGAGAGCATCTGGGCGAGCAGATTGGATTTCAGAAACTCTTTAGATTCTTCTTCCTCTCGATTTCGACCGCAACGCCTTCAACAATCCCATATTCAACAACTCCCATCCGTCTTTCTTCACCTCCGCAGCTCCTGTTGGCTTCGACTGGCGCCAAAAGAACGTCATCACACCCGTCAAGGACCAAGGCAACTGCGGATCGTGCTGGGCTTTCGCCACGACCGGATTGGTGGAGGCTGCCAATGCCATCAAGTCGAAGAACGCTCCAATCAGCCTTTCCGACCAAGAATTGGTCGATTGCGATACGGTAGACTTGGGTTGCAATGGTGGAAATGTTGGTTATGCAGTACAGTAAGCCGTGAAATACAAAACACCCGCTTACCGTAATCTTTCAGGTACGTCTACAACAACGGACTCATGGCTGAGCAATCGTACCCGTACAAAAGCGTCAAAAACGCGTGCGCAAAGTCCGGATTCACGTCAAAAATCAAGAACGCTTACACGCTGAAGAAGGACGACGCCTCGCTCACCACGTGGCTGACAAACTACGGTCCTTTCACCGTGAGCATCAACGTGACCGACTCGCTGATGTACTACAAGTCGGGCGTCTTCCAACCGACTGAAAACGACTGCCGCAACAAGCCAACAGGACGTCACGCACTCCTGGTCGTGGGTTACGGTAGCACCAGCGACGGAGTGAAGTACTGGATCGTGAAGAACAGCTGGGGATCGTGGTGGGGAACAGAAAGCGGATATTTGCACTTTGTGCGGGGAAGAAACGCCTGCGGAATCGAGGAATTCCCAATCGGCGCTGTTGCTTAAGAGCTTTGTTTGAATAAAAGATGGAAAACGTTGGTTTTTGCGATTTTCAATACGGTAGGATTAGAATGAAACGACTGCTAACGGCGAATTAGTCACTTTTGTTTGATAATGCGGTATTTATAACCGCAAAATGCAAGAATCAATTTATTCTACTTGCAATGGACACTCGGAAGGACTACGGTAGTGCGGTGACCCTTCTGGACCTCGACGATAACAGGGAGACGTGGCAACGCTTTGAGAAAACCCTCAAAGCCGTGAAGGTCGTCCTCATCTTGCTGCTCGCCTTCGTCGTCGCGTATTTCTTCTTAAACTCCACGCAAGTGCATCTCCGCACGTTGTCTTACGATGCGCGCGTTTAGGATGATCTATTTCCTCTTCCACAAGAACGCAGAACGCGATCCTCGCTGGGAAGAAAGTCGCGATTACTCGATTTATCGGAACAAGTTCCCATCGAAGGCATTCGAGATCAGGAAACCGCTGAATAGAAGCCAAATCTACAGGGAGAGGATGGAACGCATCAAGGAGTGGAATGACGGAGGGAACGTCGTGTTCGAAGCGAATAAATTTGCTGATTGGAGTGAAGAGGAGATCAAGAATGTCGGTTTTCTCGCATCGCGTGCATCTTTTGTTTCCTTTTCAGATTCTCATGCACCGAGTTCCTCCAGAGGGATTCGATTGCTCTCCGTTTTGTCCGAATGCAACAGCTTCAGAACCTCCGCGATCGTGGGGTTCATGGCAACGGGAACGCGCTCTCCGTCACAAATCCGTTTCTGAATTGATCGAAGCATCGCTGCGCACCCACAGCGCTCCCGACGCCTTCGATTGGCGCACGAAGAACGCTATTAGCCCAGTCAAGGACCAAGGCAACTGCGGATCGTGTTGGGCGTTCGCCACGACCGGACTGGTGGAAGCTGCCAATGCCGTTGACTCCGGGAAGGCGCCGCTGAGCCTCTCTGAGCAGGAATTGGTTGACTGCGACATGAACAACGCCGGATGTCTTGGAGGAAACTACTTTGCGTCGCTCAGGTGAGTTTCGGCTGGAATTTCAGTACTTTTTTCTCTTCAGATTCGTCTACCACAAGGGGCTGCTGAAGAATAGCGATTATGCCTACACAGGGAAGATCGGACGCTGCGCGGAAAACGACCGAAAAGCGGCAGCGAAGATTGAGTTCTTTAGCCTGATTAGGAGCGAGGAAGCGATGCTCACGAGTTACCTCTCCCTCTACGGGCCGTTCATTGTCACCATGAACACAACGCTTGAGTTAACGGCCTACAAGTCGGGCGTTTTCCACCCGAGCGAGGATAGCTGCCGACGCGGCAATTTGGGAAGCCACGCGCTGTTGGTCGTGGGTTACGGTACTTCCAAAGACGGCGTGAAGTACTGGATCGTGAAGAACAGCTGGGGCGCGAATTGGGGGCGCGAAGGCGGATATTTGCACTTTGTGAGAGGTGTGAACGCTTGTGGAATCGAGGATTACCCCGTGGGAGCTTTCGCTCGTCTGCCCCACAACCTTCGCAGTTCATCTTTTAGCTAAACGCGCATTTTCGCGTGATTGTTTGTTTGTTTGAGGGGAATCAAACCCGCGACGTCTTATCGCGTTGTTTACTTAATAAAAGTCATAAACGTCTCGATCAAACATTGCAGAGAAAAGTTCGTAAACAATCACAAACTTTGCCGCGAGCGCTCCGACAAGGAAACCGATGCTTGTAACCTGCTTGATGCTTCAAATTGGCAGTTTTTGGTTAATCGATGTGGAGCTTCACCCCCAAACTCGATTGTTGAATCGAATCGTTCGGTCTTTCCTTCCCCGAGAAACGGTTCTTCCTCCTTCTTTGTCGAAAAAACCGCTGTCAAGGCAAATTCGTAGTTCTTATCACTTTTTGTGATCCCTAAAACCAGAGATAACCGGTGGAGGTGTCTACCAACCCATTTGCACTTCACTTTACCCGTTTTCTCCCCTCGGACTGCGACCATGAAGAGCGAAAGTCTTCAAAATCTCATCAACGATGAGCAGATCCATCTCTGGTAAGTGTTTCCATCGCTGTTGCGCTCAAATCTGGCTTCAGGGACGCGTTCTTCACGCGCACGTACCGCTTAATCCGCCATCTCGTCTTCTTCCTCGCAATGGCGGTCGTTCTTCTGGTCTTCTTCAGTGGAATGCTCTTGATGCAGTGGAAAAATCTGCGTACGTGACCGATTGGTTAAAAATGCTTTTATTACAGAAAATATTGTAAATATTAGTTACAGTTAAGAATAGGTTATAATATAAAATTATGTTGTGAATACGATTTATTTCGTGTGTGTTGAGTTGACGTTGACTCTTGCCCATGCCAATTGGATTGTTTTATTCCAAGTCGTGTGGTTTGTATGTCTGGCACCAGTGACAAAACTTTTACAGTCTGCAATGGAAATTGTAACATATGTTTAATAAAATCTGTATTACCCATGCAATAGCGTTTGTCCAACGGTAACCCTGTCAGTGCTCTATTGAACAGTTCAGGAGCCGTAAGAAATGGATAGCGGCTTATAATTTCCTCGATGTCCAATATCACTCCTACATACGGTTGATCCTGAATGTACAAAGACTTTAAATATGGTGGTGCAAAGTATAAACATACCAGATCGACACTTCTGTCGTGACGTGACATTACATTTCGTAGAGAAGAATCCAATATATTGACAAATATATTTAAAAACCCTGCCAATTGCTCCAGTGATACATTGTGGAAGAAATGCGTCTTCAGTGAAGTAACCAATGGATGATCGGGTGTGATTGTGGAATCACGGTGGTTCCCGACTTCGTAAGCATACGAGTAAAATTCTTCTATCTTCGTTGTAGAGTCGACTCTTCTGGCATCCAGGAATCGTTGTAGTATGGATTCAAACTTGACGTTCCAATAATCGAGATAGACCATACATTCTTCGGATTTCCAATTTGGACAAGATGTCAGGTTGCTTTTGATTTGAGCCATTGTAGTATAACGATTTTTGTTACAAAATTCAAATGTCTTTCCGATAGCATATCCTTTGCGGAAACTTTTTGCTCTTATCTGGTTTGATGGCATATTGAGAACGTGTGCAATGGAAGTCATTAACCCAATTAATGGTTTCATGGTTGACATTGGATGCTAAATTTGAAGATACCCACAATAAATAAAAACTGCGTACATACCGCAAAAAACATTCTAGATGCGTGGTTGACAAAAAGAGGTTCATCCTTGTGGCCATCGATGATGACGTAGCTTCCATTCACATCCGTTTCGAGTACGTTTCTGAGGCGCAGATACAGTATCATCCAACGAACAAGGCAATATTTGTGGGGATTTCAACTACTTGCCGTGGGGTCTCTGCGAGTCCATGTTCTTTTCGAAGTCTTACTGAACGTCGAGGTCAACTCTAGCACACATTCACCTTTGTAGTTTCTGAACGAATAATAGTAGAACGCGTATAGGATGTATCGCAAACCGTAAAAATTTTACTTGTCGCAGCTTCATATAAACCTCAGATTGCGAAATAATTCTAGGCAAAATACCACCCGGGCGCCATCCAGTTTCTAATAACACAAGAGTTAAAACAACATCTAAAACAGTTGGTTTATTATCAAGAGTGAGAAAGGAGCTTACCGGAAATATCACACGGTGACAATTGTGCTTTTTCGATGATCCTATCGAGTGCGACGTACATATCCGGTTTCATTACTGGGTAGAGTACATCGAGTGCTTGGGTCTTTTCATGTTTCTTGTATAGAGGGCCAAGAATTTTCTTGGTGAATGCAATCCACTCCTTGCATGTGCCAGGAATGATCTTTATGGCAGTTAGCTATAATTTGGAGTTGAATTGATCATAGGCTCATAACTAGCACAACTTACAATTGCGATGACATCTTCACTATATCTTAAAACAGTCAATTCACTTAGCATCTGTGATTGATCCGAGTGCGGGATCGTATTTGTTGAGTCTGACTGTCCAACCAATGCGATTGTTTGAAACAGTTTTAAGCTTCTATAGTGGGCACTTTCTGCGCCATCGGATCGACAATTGAAAACTGTATAGTTTGTGATGAGCTCTTCTGGTGTTGTGGAAGCCAACGTAGTATCCGATGCCACGAGAACGCATATAAAACGGTTAAGACATATTACCGGGTCAACTGAAACCACTTGCTTGAAACAACCCAAATTAATATTTTGTACCTGGCGAATACTTTGACATTTGTCCAAATGCTGAGAAGCAGGTGGCGTGAGCATCGACGATTTTTTCAGCCTCGACCAAGTACCTTTGTCGGAGCTCATCGTTGCTCAACGGACTCTTGTTCCAAAAATTCCTCCATTCTGGAAGGTTCATCTCGGATACCTTGTCGGATTTTAAAATCAACGATTGTGTGAGTTTCACTAGATCGCGGAGGTCGTTTTGAACAATGTTGAATTTTTCCTTCTCATCGGTTTTTTCCACGAGATGAAGTAGGTCCTTGATATGTGCATGCTTTGCTAACCCTGAAACAAACTTGAAACAAGAAATAATCAACTACTTACATGTTAACGCCAATTCTGAACTGTGCTTGTTGAGAGTTTCTCCGTCCGGTGCATATGACTTCTTGCCCGAGTTGGCGTTTATCTGGTATGCGGATTCAAGACATTGTTTGAAAATGTCAATGTTCGAACGAATTGTGTGCGGTAGTGTGTCATCTAGTAGCATTTCTTCTACCATCGCATCCTACAATACAAGCGTAGAAATCAAACAAGCAGGTAAACTCTTTACGGGTGTTTTTGCTTCAGATATTTGTAAGTCCTCTGGTTCATCAACCAGGTTGTGTGATTTGCTATCATCTAGGAACCATGGCATCAGTTTCCAAGCATAATCACTGACCACAACTCGTTTATATCCCAAATAGTTGAGGTGATTTGTGTTGCAACAGTGCTGAAATGTAAAATTATTAAAATTAAAAAATTGCAAACTACGTTTAGCGTTCCACATAGTTGTACTCTATTGAATAGATATATCTGACTTTTTATAAAACGCTTTCGTGCTGAATCTAACGTTCCAGAATCAGCGATCTTGAATGCAACTGACAATATTTTAACAAGTTTGTCGTTGTTGAGACATTCCAAATTATCTTCATCAAAGAAGAGTGTCAACGATGCTTCATCTATGTATTCCAACAGTAGGTCAACTGTGTTTCTTGCCAATCGCATCATATAGGGATTGTAGGTCTAAATGTGGTCGTTTCATGAGTGTAAAAGAAAATTAACACCAACCTGTCGAATCAACGGTACATTGCTAATGCTTGTAACCGCCGCGACATTTTGGCTATACCATTGTAGAGTTCGTACAGTTTGACCAATCGCGGGTCAGTAGATGGTTCATCATTTTGGACTCGGGACAGTCGCTCCAGGATGTCTAGTAGTTCTTTCTTGTAACGTGTAGATCGTTCTAGCATACAGAACTCTAACTTTTCCACCTTTGCTCCACATTCGATGCATCGCACATGCTTGGGTGAAATGCATTTCAGATTGCCACATGACATATAATATTTTGCTTTATATGGTCTTTGGTTGCAACGTTTGTAACTTTGAGGTAAGTTCATTTTGTGTGCGTAGACACAGTGGAGAAAAATCAATAGATTTTCACTATCATCCAGAGTCATGGCATCCACCTCCAGACAGTCGTCGAAATTGGCAGTACGGTAGTAGTTTTCGATAATCGATCGAGCTTCGCGTGATGCATATGCAAACGTTGGCAAATAAAGTTTACCTTTGAAGCGATTGAATCTATTCAATAATTCTGGCTGAAATTACAACCGTATATTGAAATTTATACAATTGATACACTTACGATCATGTCTGCCATTTTCAATGACGTATTCGCGGCTTTCAAACAACCATCAACTAGCAAAAGGTTACCCATATTCGTCAAGTTCCGAATGTTCGTGAACGAAATATGATTCGTGTTGATACAGTTTGCGTTTGAACATGATGAAACAACAACTTCGTAGTGAATCGTTGGTTGCTTATGGTGAATGCGGTAAAGATTCGTCATAATACGCCAAAAATAGTTGGTTTGTAGATCTTCTCCAATATCAATACAGTCGAGCTGTTCTCCCTTCATCATCGATAGAAACAGGTCTATCTTGTGAAGTACAGACTTGAAATTACCGAGTATCGATGTAACAGCAGTTTTCAAAGCATTTTCTGCCTAAATATGCGATTTCAAAAAAGGAAAGATTTTTAATTAATGATAATACCATTGGAAAATGACGTGTAATAAAATCATCAAATTTTGAGAGAGCAATCTCAGTGGTCTAAAACAAATATCAAATTGTTTATTGCAGAATGCTCACGTCAATACCTGTTTGTCCATGCTAGTTCTCACCCGTTTCGTTGGCACATCGTGTGACAGTCCTTTACGTTTTGGAGCCTGAAACACAACGCTCTTATGGTGATCAGACATGCATCAAGTTTGTCCACCTTCTTGTGGTTATCAGTCACAAATTCTCCAGCATCAGCAATTTCTTCAGGTACTATTTCAAACGCGGGGTTGCAGTTTAAAACTACGTGATCTTCCAACTGGTTGTCCTCTTTGTCAACAACATCGACAATCGCATCACGAGCTGGAGAGAATCTGTCACCGAGAGTTTGATCAAAGAGTTGATCAGAGATTCCGTTTCGCATCACGACCTCATGATGTGCCAAGTAGATTTTGCCATCGCGTGCTGTACCTTTTGTGCACAAGTCAATCGTCGGCGTTTGTGTCAGAGCTTCTGGGAGCTCGTCAGTTGCTTCATCCAAGTGGAAAAGCGTTCCAGTGCCGCGAATCAGAGCAAATTTATCTGGAAACGCTTTTGATATATCGAATAATCAAGCTCTCACTTACTGTGACAAGAGTTGTCGTCTTCATCGATAATCTTGACCATAAACTTGGTAGATTGTGCGCGCTCCTTCCCGTTGGTGTAACTGACCTGGTAGACATTTTCGAAGTCTTCGGCCTCGTTTGGTGCGATGGCTTTCCGTTCACAGAACAGGTACAAGTCCGTGCCGCGAATCATCACGCCGGGACAATGTTTACGATTGGCAATCGTGTGGTGGTTTAATCACTGAAAACAAACACAATTCAAATTTAAATTCACTTTGTGTGAGAACTGAGAAGCGCATTTTTGTGCTTGTCAATTCTCGACCAGGTAAAAGTACTGAGTATCATTTAAAACGTGTCTCATTGTTTAATGTGGTCGTGGTGGGACCAATGTCACCATTGAAAGGTGGAGGAGCCAACTGCTTTGCTGTTGAATTGTCAATGACTCGGATGGAAAATGCTGATGTCAGCTTACGGAGGAGGAGGAGAATCCACATATCGCTTCCGTCATTGTCATACTCCAGGTCATTGTCCAGACACACTCACATGTTAACAAAACAAAGACCTACTCGCAACAGTACTTTGGAATCATAGAAGAAACAAACCACAAAATGACAACACCGTCCAGTTATTTTTCGTCATCAGAAGCTATACAGGGAGGTTCATCAGCAGCGTAAAGTCGCAAACATGATGCCGACTCGCCAAAAAAATCGAGACGAGTCGAGTCGGGGAGTCGACTCGACTCGCAACTGACTGACTCGTCGGCATCACTGTTCGCAAGTGAGGCACTTGACTTCCATACCAATTTCAACGTTTCAACACATACGCGCCGTAGCTCATTTGTAGCGCGTTTGTTTGCACAACCGCGCCATCTCAGCAAACCATGCAACGCCAGCGACACCTGTGATTGATGTAAAAGTCGGTTATCTGTTCCAATTGACCAGTTGTGCCTTTTCCGCATGTAATCTTTTCGCAGAGTCCATTTTGTTGTCAACAATGGGTTGACGTCTTGTTCGTGACCGCATAAATTCAGTCGAGTCCAACAACCACTATTTGTGCTTCAGGTCTTTCCACAGACACAACTGTACGTTAACAAAACAAAGGCATGAACATGAAAACATGAACAGGCATGAACAGACGCGCATACATGACTTATGCGGAGACAACGGGGGTGTGTGCATCACATTTTCTCATTTTGCGTCTTCCGCTTGCAGCGCAACTACAAAGCGTAGATTCCTCATGAACGTCCACGAGTTCGGGCAAACAGGTTAGTCAGTTGGATGATTTTCTCCGATTGCGGGATCCGCGTTCAGCGAGCACTTTGAAAGTGCCCAAATATTCCTCTCTGTGACCGTTAGTCCGCAGCCGCCAATCAGATACTCGTTGTCCTGTGAAAATTCTTGTTCAATTGTTCCTCAGGAACAATTGAACATGAATTTCAATTGTTCCTCAGGAACAATTGAAAATGTCTCGGATAGTTACGTAGTTTGAGTTTACTCGAACTCAAACTACGTAACTATCCGAGACCCACCCGACTCGCACGCAATGTCTCTCTATGTCTCCCAGAAGGCTTCTCTCAAAAGTCGCCAGTTCTACGTCCAGAACTTTATCCACGCGACCAAATACGTCAACAATTACTACCCGAGGTTTGTTCCCCATTCTCTTTATCGCAACATCGGATTTTTAGTTTTTAGTTTTTTTAGGCTTAGTTTTTAGGGCGAGTTTTTAGGCTTAGTGCTGAGCTAACCATGTTGTAACTGCCTTAGGCTTAGGCCTAGGAGCTGCCGCAGGGTTTGCCTAGTGTATTTTGGGCGAGCGCAGCGAACACAAAATTCACTATGTTAACTTAAGGCTTCGTCCTAGACTTTGGCTTGACCCATTTAGACATCTGCTTTGGCCTTGTTGTTCGGTCAAATGGTGTCTGATGGGAAATATCATAAGTTCTTTTTCCTGATCTTGAGAAAATAAGACTTTAGTTTTAGTAGACTCTGAATCGCCCGCAACAAGTCGCGGACAACTCGGCTTCCGACTACTACGGCTACCTGCAGCGATTCTCGCAGAAAATTCCCTCTCTGACGAACTTTGAAGCGCGCCTCCGCAATGGCGTTTTCCAGAAGAACGTTCGGCTCATCGCCGACCTCAACGAAAACGCGAAGAGCGCGGAATTCGAGGAAAACGAATTCACCGATTGGACCGAAGAGGAGATCAAGAACATGTTGTTGCCCGCAGACTTCTACACGAACCTGAGGAAGAATTCCAAGTTCATCAAGCCTGCACCGGCGCGCAGCTCTTCGCAGAAGACCGCCAACGGAATTCCGGATTTCTTCGACTGGCGTGAAAAGAACGTCGTGACTCCAGTGAAGGCGCAGGGGAAATGCGGTTCGTGTTGGGCGTTTGCCACAGCCGCCACCGTCGAATCAGCCTTCGCCATAGAGCACAAGGAACTTCGGAATCTCTCGGAGCAAGAGCTTCTCGATTGCAACTTGCAAAATAATGCCTGCAACGGTGGTGACATGGACAAATCGTTCAGCTACGTGCGAGAGCATGGCTTGATGACCGAAGACGCGTATCCCTACGTGGGACATCGCCAGAATACGTGCGCCCTCGCCGGCGACACCACGAAAATCAAGTACGCCTACTTCATCAACCCCGACGAGAACTCGATGCTCGATTGGCTTCTAAGCTTTGGTCCGGTCAACATCGGCATCAGCGTGACAAAAGATATGCTTTCCTACAAAACCGGAGTGTTTCATCCTTCCGATTACGACTGTAAGCATAAGGTGAGCTCCACTTCACGTCCTTTCGCCTGAACGGATCCATTTCCAGGTTTTGGGACTTCACGCACTTCTGGTGACCGGCTACGGTACTGATAGAAATGGAACGAAGTACTGGATTGTGAAGAACAGTTGGGGACAGAATTGGGGCACTGAAAGCGGCTACGTCCATTTCGTTAGGGGTGTTAATGCTTGTGGAATTGAAGCCGAACCCATTGGAATTCAAGCTTGAGCAAATAACCTCTGAAACGTGTGGTTTAATCTGGCAATAAACAATAACAACAAAATTCCAACAACGACAACAGCAATAACAATGTGAGCAATCGACCCAAAGAAATCAACGTTTCCCTCCTTTGCCGCCCTTCTTTCCTCCTTTCTTGCCGTCGAATGAGGCAAAACTGTCCTTGTCGTTGCGCTTGGAGCGCTTCTTCTGTCCACCAAACCCGAATCGCTTGTCACGAACCGAACGGCTCATCTTGCGCGCAGTTTGAGCACGGGCAGCTCCAACTACTCTTCGAGGGCCTCTGGGTTCATCTTCTCCTTCCTAAAATACGCAAATGAAGAGACTTAAAATAATGAAAGCTTACGTCGTCCTTAACCATCTGCTCGGCGTTGTGCAGCATAGTTTCCAATTGAGTCTTCATACCCTTGCGGTGCTTCTTTACAGCGTCGGCCAACTTCTTCTTCTCGCTCTGACGGTTGGCCAAAACTTCGCGCTGTACGCTGGTGGAGTACTTCTTCTCCTCGCGAATACGACGGATGGTTTCTTGGCGTTGCCTCATCTCCTTCTCTTCCATGAGACGCTTGCGGACCTTTTGCATGTGGTCATCGGACTTTGCCATCTCGGCGTAGTAGTCTTCAGGGCGGAAAATTGGCACTTTAAGTTTCTTCAAGCGAGGAAGGGCCAACTTCATGGATTCAACTGCCTGCTTGTAGCTAAAAATACAAATGTCAACTAATAAATACGATCTGCTGACTATGAACGATGAGATTTGCAGCAGCAAAATAGTTTTCAATAACTTACAATGCAATTTCGCGGGCAAAGTCGTCGTTAATCACTTCCATCGTCAAATTTTGACTCGAGGGAAGAGTGATGTCGAGCGTTTCAATCCATGGCTGTTTTGTGTTAAATTCGCGAATTGCCTTTTCCAATTCGGCCTTCTTGTTGATTGGAGGTCGCTTCATCTCCCCTACCAGGTTCAAACTATCGGACTTGAGAAGACCATCGCGCAGAGCGATTTGCAGCTTTAAAAATACAATTAGAGAGACATATGCTTAAAATTGCGCTTACTTCAACGTCGGAATCTCCTTCATCGCCTTCCATTTCGGACCCGGACTCCATCTCGATATCTGATTCGGGGATTTCAGCGTCTAATGAGGACATCTTCGACTGAAACAAGGCAACAGATATCTATTAACTGTATGATTCGTTGAAGTATGTGAAATAAAGCGCGAATCATTCCATACTCGGTAAAAACGTTAAAATACGAAAAGTATTTTCGGCACCGTAACAGCGCCGTGGGTTTTCAGGAAATCTTATTGGGACCACTTTTTGTGTTCGGTTGTCTACAGTAACATCTTCCACACTATCATGGATAAAAGACATAAATCAAAAGACAAAAGTCAATCCATCCGCTATGTTCTCCACATCCCAAGATTGCAGCATTTCGACGTTCCGTGAATTCTGCACGGCCATCGATTCGCTTTTTCGTCGTCTGGGCTTGACACACATCCATTAACGACTTTCATTACTCGCAAGGAGTTTTTCGAGATCCGATGGACCAATTCAGACTAATTCCACTTGGTCTGCAGCTCAAAACTGATTATTTCAAGAGAAGAAGTTTAAGATTTTTATTTTAGACTTAAGAAAATCAAAAAATTGTTCTCACTGCGCACCCTCCGCTGCCATCAGGCCTGGTCGTCGAAACGCTCCTTTTCGCATTTTTTCCACATTTGGAGCGGGTCAATTTGCCTTTCAGAACACCAATTGAATCAAGGCGCCGCGCCGTTGGGGGCAACCAATTAAAATAGCAAAGCGGCAATTTCGGGCAATTTGCGGATATTCGCGCGTTGTTTATCACTTTCTTCCAATTCCTCACTTTCCACGTTTACGACCGCTGCTGATCTTGATGCTCTCATCATTGCGCGCGGGCAGATGCTCCCATGGTCCCTTAATGAGCCGCGTTTCACTCATAAATGCAAAGCGGCTTGCACAGAGGAAAGACAACGCTCGAGGAGCGGCGTCCTGGCGTTGGTGGATAATGGATTTAGTCCCAAAAAAGAGGAAGCCACCAGTTTCATCATCGCAACTGATGCTGCCTGCGCTCGCTTGGTTGCCGGAGTCTGCCTGCAGGAGCTGTGCGCTGCGGCTGCGGCGCTACTCAAAGATGCAATAATTGAAAGAACTCGTAAAATGCATGGAAAGAATTGCGTGTCCGCTTCCTTTGCATAGCTAATGCTGCGCCAGTGCCGCCGAGGTCCACCAAATTTCGCTCGCCTTCCACCGCTGCAGCAGCGCCACGCCTCGAAGAAGGACGACACTCCCCGCCTCGCAGTTGTCTTCTTCGCGCACGCAGCGGCTCACTGCTCATCTGGCACATCATGCGCGAGATCGTCCACATCCAAGCTGGCCAATGCGGTAACCAGATCGGTTCTAAGGTGAGGCTCTCTGCTTGCGTAGTACCTGTTCAGTTTCTATCGTTCTCCTTGTAGTTCTGGGAGGTCATCTCCGACGAACACGGAATCGACCCTACCGGAACGTATAACGGCGACAGCGATCTGCAACTCGAGCGCATCAGCGTTTACTACAATGAAGCCGCTGCCGGAAAGTACGTCCCACGTGCCGTCCTGGTCGACTTGGAGCCCGGAACGATGGACTCGGTTCGCGCCGGGCCCTATGGACAACTTTTCCGGCCAGATAATTACATCTTTGGGCAAAGTGGCGCTGGCAACAATTGGGCGAAGGGTCATTACACAGAGGGAGCTGAATTGGTCGACAATGTCCTCGACATCGTGCGCAAAGAGGCTGAATCGTGTGACTGCCTTCAGGTGAGCACCGTGCGGGGACTACGGTAGTTACAGTATGCGCTCAGGGTTTCCAAATGACTCACTCGCTCGGAGGAGGCACGGGATCCGGAATGGGAACTTTGCTGATCTCAAAAATCCGCGAAGAATATCCCGATCGCATCATGAACACCTATTCCGTTGTGCCATCGCCGAAGGTCTCGGATACCGTAGTCGAACCCTACAACGCGACGCTCTCGGTGCACCAGTTGGTCGAGAACACCGACGAGACCTTCTGCATCGACAACGAAGCGCTCTACGACATCTGCTTCCGCACTTTGAAGCTCACGACGCCCACCTACGGAGATCTCAATCATCTGGTCAGCGCCACGATGAGCGGAGTGACCACGTGTCTCCGCTTCCCTGGTCAGCTGAACGCGGATCTCCGCAAACTGGCGGTGAACATGGTGCCGTTCCCCCGTCTCCACTTCTTCATGCCCGGATTCGCGCCGCTCACCTCTCGAAGCAACCAACAATACCGCGCCGTCACTGTTCCCGAGCTCACGCAGCAGCTCTTCGATGCGAAGAACATGATGGCGGCGTGCGACCCGCGCCACGGTCGCTATCTGACTGCCGCTGCAATCTTCCGCGGCCGCATGAGCATGAAGGAGGTCGACGAGCAGATGCTGAACATCCAGAACAAGAACTCTTCCTACTTTGTCGACTGGATTCCCAACAACGTGAAGACGGCGGTTTGCGACATTCCGCCACGTGGATTGAAGATGTCCGCAACGTTCATTGGAAACTCGACCGCCATCCAAGAACTCTTCAAACGCATTTCTGAGCAATTCACAGGTGAGGTCCATTTCCAACACATCGACTAGCAACAAAAACCGAATTACAGCAATGTTCCGCCGCAAGGCTTTCCTTCACTGGTACACGGGTGAAGGAATGGACGAAATGGAGTTCACAGAGGCCGAGTCGAACATGAACGATCTCGTCTCCGAGTATCAACAATACCAGGAGGCGCAAGCTGATGAGGAAGCTGCCGAAGCCTTCGAGGCCGAATAACTTGCTATCGAATAATGTATTTTGTTACGTTTGAAAACTTTATCGATGTCGAATTCTCTGCCGCGTTCGCTTATTTCGCTGATGTTTATAGATTCTTTGGAGGGACCGTAATAAACTATTCAATAAAACTGAATTATAAACGTGTAACAAGTCACTCGGGTCAAATTTGCCAGCAGGGAAGGCATCAAAAGATCAGAAATTAGATTCCCAACAAGTATTTACGGAAACGCAGTAAGATCCCTTTTCCGTTCCAACCTGCGGGGCCTTCTTGCTTCTCGTTTTTAGTAATTGGAACCAACGCTCTGATAAGATCTTCAACTGAATCCACGTAGACGATTTCCATCGCTCTCTAAAATCGAATGTTTATCACTCGGAACCTGAGTTGACCAACCTCGAGTTTCTCGTCTACTTCGTTCTCAAAATCTTTCTTGTTTCCAAGAGGTAAAACTATTCTCCTGAATCCGTTCTTGTGCGCAGCTTCGACCTTCCACCGTACTCCGCCAATCCGTTTTGGCCGCCCAGAAAGATCGAATGCCCCTGTTAATGCGGTATCGCAACGGAGCGGACGATCCGCGTAGAGAGAGAACAAAGCCATAAATACTGCGCACACCAGCAGATGGTCCTGTAGTGTAGCTGTAGTCCAGCCTGAATTCCTTCTGAAAGAATTTCTTAGATTCTATTTAGCAAATTGCAAACGAACCTCCCGATTCTCCACAGGAATACGGTATTTCCTAGCATTGCTCATTAAATGATTGTAGGCGCAATCGGTCATCGACTTCCAATCGTTGATTGGCAAGTGGCGATAACTCAACTCGCGCGTCTTGGAGAACGACGCGTAGATAGGCGTATCGAAGCCTCGCCAAAACAGCTCGTGAACTCCAAGAGCCATGACTCGAATCGCATTCTCTTGTTGGAAGCATCGACGGGTGCTTATGCGCCAAGGCCATCGGAAAATGTTGAATGGCTTGAGCAGCTTCTTCGTGGTCATGTTTCCGACGATTCGGTTGACCCAACGCTTTCTATTCAGAGCGATCCAACTGATGTTCATAAGCAGGACGTGACGGACTTGCTTCCAACTGAACGGAACGACGTACTCGAGAACCAACTCCTCCAAATATTCCTTTGTGAAAACGCTCGATTGAAGATGAAACTGATATGATTCCATTCCTCGTTTCGCCAGTTCGCTGGGGAGAAACGCTTCCTGGATGATCTCGACGAGTTCTCCCATGCTGTACTTCTTGAAATAAAATGGACTCCGAAAACCCTGAAGAAATCGACAAGTTCTCGTTGTTTCTTGAATTCCAGCGGGCATCCCTCCACGTACTTCATTTCAGCGATGAACATAACGTTCGAGAGATCGAACGGAACTCCGAGTGACCTAAACATGAGAACGTGGTTCTATCCTAAAGGCATCGCCAACCTGTCAACGAATGCTTTCTTCGTCTTCGGGTCAGAAAGCTTCCGTAGGATCTTGAGAACTTTTTTGTTCTTGATTTTGTCCACATTTTCAAGAAGGATCACAGGATTGCAGCAATTCGCGGTCTTCACAGCTCTCATGATTGAACCCATCGATCCTGTAGAACCTATAAGGTCCTTAGGACGCGTCCACCAGTTGAATTTGATAGTTTGTAAGGGTCGCTGCAATATTTCAGCGATTTTATTTGCCAACGCCGTCTTTCCGATTCCTCGGTATCCGTAGATGCAAAGATTTTGGGGTTTCGCTTGCAGTTTCCTCATGTCGCCGCACAACCCCCGAATACGTAACGTTTTCTGCGTGAAATGGAAGTTGTTTGCCCTAGAAGAGTTGACATGTCATTGAAATAAGCCTCCACTAGTCAACACTTACGGTACATCAGCAGGTTGTTCATAGTTCTCGCCACAGTGAACACCCCAAGGGAGGGCGCGGATCGCTTTCAAATCGGTTTTCATCAGCCCTATTTAGAGATTTTGCGAGTGTTTTTGTGAATAAACTACATTAATGCGAACAAATTTTGTCACAAATGGAAAGTGTCATTGTGATTCGAGTTCTTCATCCTGATCGCAATGGTCACAGTGATCATTCTCGCGTTAGGATTACAATTTAAATGCTACCTTGCCAGTTAGAACGATCAAAAAATTGTTTGTCATGCGCAATGGAGTGTCGACCACATATTAAATAAACTTCAATACAAACTTGTTAAATGTCTTTCGTTCTACGAGTTCACGTTCAATGCCTCTAACAGACGGAAAAAAGATAAAGAAGAGAAAACTACTCATTTCATCGTCCGAGCTGACCGCGAATTTGCTATTTTACTCGGTGTGCCATTTCAGTCAGATATTTCGCCGTTATATGCCGATGCAAATTGTAAGGACGTGGCATAAATGACACGAGAATGACGTTGAATTGTGATTTGAAGCGTGTTTTCGAGATTTTCGGATGCTTTTTGATATCGCTTCGTTCGTGAAATAGCCATCACTGTTTGCCATAAACGCGATGGAACGACGTCGACACGTGCGACATTTCCAACACACTTGTCGAAATACTGTGCCTCCCGAAGGGAAAGAAATACCGTAGCGTGTTGCTCTGCCCACGACTATGGCGGCTGTTCAGCCTAAAGATGCGTGCTTGCTGCGATTCGGTGTTTTTGAAAACGTTTCGATTGATTGTTCGCGTTCACGCTGGTTGTTGAATTGTTGCTGATTTTTCGTTTTTTCAGGGTTAATTCTTGAAGATGAGTAAGATTACTCGTGACACACTCAATGAGTGTATTGCCGAAGTGCTCAAGGGCGCCCAGGACAAGAAGCGCAAGTTCCGCGAGACCGTTGAGCTCCAGATCGCTCTGAAGAACTACGATCCCCAGAAGGACAAGCGTTTCAGCGGATCCGTCAGGTGAATGCCTACTCTCAATTGAACGCCACGGAGAGCAGGAAGTCGATTCGAACGAATCGGCGGACCATTACCCAGGGTCTTAAATAAATTGGGGAGGAAATCGTCAGATTTCCGAGGCAGTTAATTCTGTCCCTGCTAACCGTGAGTGCGGCTTAATATAAACTGCTGTTCAACATTATTTTTGCGACGTGTTGTTGAATTTCTGCTTTTAGACTGAAGAACATCCCTCGCCCCGCCATGAAGGTCTGTGTCCTCGGTGACCAGCAACATTGCGATGAAGCCAACGCCAGCGGAATTCCCTGCATGAACGCTGATGACTTGAAGAAGCTCAACAAGAACAAGAAGCTTATCAAGAAGCTCGCCAAGTCTTATGATGCTTTCCTCGCTTCCGAGTCGCTCATCAAGCAGATCCCCCGTATCCTCGGTCCCGGACTTAACAAGGCCGGAAAGTTCCCTTCCGTCGTCTCCCACTCTGAAGCTCTCAGCGGAAAGTCTGATGAGATCCGTTCCACCATCAAGTTCCAGATGAAGAAGGTTCTGTGCCTTTCCGTCGCTGTTGGACACGTTGAGATGACCCCCGAAGAGCTCTCTGCCAACATCTCGCTCTCCATCAACTTCCTTGTCTCGCTCCTGAAGAAGAACTGGCAGAATGTCCGTGCCCTGAACATTAAGTCGACCATGGGACCTGCCCAGCGTCTTTACTAAATTGTTGATTTCTTGTTTTGTTGTTTCCTGAAGTAAAGGAGTATTGTTACATTTTCTGTGTTCTCGTTTCAAACGTGGTGCGTGCATACTCATGGGGCTATCTTTGCGTATTCGTTGCAGGTAAGGATTGTAGTGTCGGCGCGGCGGGTGATGGGTTTCAACGGGAAAACGTGCGCATACTGTAATTTTTGGCTTTGGCGCGATGTGCGAACGTGAGAAGGAGAAGCATTGTTGGTCGGGTGTTGCATCTGCGTCGCTTTGTGTGCACGTTTAACCAATGTTTCGTCATGTTTGACCATATCTCCCATCGCTTTCAGGGTACATTCCTCCTGCTGTGGTACTTCACTTCGACACAATGAGCGACAACGAAGTAAGCGGTCGTAGTCCGTCACCGGCCGTGAACGGCAATGGACACCACAAAGAGACTCGTGGTCGCTCGGGATCTCCTGCCCGGCGATCACGTTCTGGAAGTGTTCGCTCCCCGTCGTCCAGACGTGCTCGGGTCAGCTCACATTCTCCTCGTCGCTCAAGATCTCCCCGCCGTCGTTCACGATCGCCTCGTCGTCATGAGGATCGTCGCCGATCCCGTTCTCGTACTTTTTCGCGTTCGCCGCGCCGTCGTGATCGTCGGAGTCGAAGGTATGTAACAGTAATCTATTCTTCAAATTTTGTTACAATTGTGTGCAAAATATCCTTTTAAAACTAATGTTTTTCTAGCTGTGAGCAAGTAATGTTCGTCGCAAAATTCAGTCAATAGAACTAGAATAAGAATGATCAATTAGGCGCCACCAATCCTTCCCAATAGAATGTCCAATATTATTTCAATCAAACAGTAAGCTGCCATTCCACCAGGAGCAATTCAACTCACAAGATGACGTGTGGGCGAGGTGCAAGCAATCCATGGACTGACAAAAAGAACGGATCAGGTCAATTTTTGCTAATGGCACTTTCAGAGCTCAACTTAAAAGCTGTAGGAATGCGACTGTTCAAAACGCTAGTGAGCACACATTGTAGTGTTTTGCAGCCTTTCAGACTTGTGTGGAGCTTTTCTTTATAGAGATTTTGTATCAAGTGTTTTTATGTCTGCGACCGTGTAACTTTGCAAGTGTGTGCGTCTCTGCCTTCAGCGCTTTCTCAGCTTGCGAACTTAACATAATTCATATGATTTTTGTATTTGGCTTATGTGACCTATCTAATTTTAGCCGCTCTCCACATTTCCGTCGCCGTTCGCCTCAACGTTTTGGTGGGCGGTCGAATCGCTTTGCAGATGGCCGTGACAACCCTGATCCATGCGGTTGCCTCGGGGTTTTCGGAATGAGCATTCAAACTAGCGAAAAAGATCTAAAAAAGATCTTTAGTAAATACGGCGATATCGAATCCGTGCAGATTGTTTATGATCGCAACAGCGGGCGTTCACGCGGATTCGGTTTTGTTTACTTTGCGAACACTCGTGATGCTACAAAGGTAAGAATAAGGTTTCGCAGCGAGTATTCAGTATTTATGTTTCAGGCTAAAGATGCTTTGAGAGATACTCAGATCGATGGAATGCGAGTCCGCATCGATTATTCGGTGACTCGTACCGGTGGCCCTGGAAGACGTCGTCGTTCTCGTAGTGGTAGTCGAAACCGTGGACGTCGAAGCCGTTCGCGTTCTTAAGTTGCCGGAATGTGAATAACAGAATTTGTTGTTGTTACGAGTGCATTATTTGTTCTCTTTGGCGATATGTCAGCATTGTTGTGTTATGTTAGCTGATAGTGCCGCCGTGAATTGATCTGATATGGCTGATATTCGTGTGTATGACCTAAGAATTAAATCTGCTTTACGAAGATGTGTTCATTGTAATTCTGCACTTGTCGAAACGTATTTATCAAAAGATTAAGTTACAGGAAAAGGATTAATTTGTGGTCAGCACAATTTTTCCATCTTTCACGGAGGCTGCATTTCCGTTGTTGGCGATACCGTTCTTAGGTTGAATTCCGCGCTTTGGCGCGTAGGGCGTGGTCCGCGCGACCATCTGGATACATTCGGGGATTGGGCATACACTGTAGCACAGAGTGCAGCCGGTACAGTCGTCGGTTACGAGCGCGCGATGTGTGACTTTGTCGAAGTGAATCGCCTGGTAGCCGCTGTCGTTGCAGGTCATGTAGCATTTGCCACAGTTGATGCAGAGATCCTGGAATATTCCACATTCAGCTAAGAAAAAGAGGAAGGAGACTTACGTCATCGATAAGCGCAACCTTGTGCTGCTTGTTGTCCAACTCATTGTACGAGCCAATCTGATGGAGCCCGGAGCCGATGACGTCGTAGACAGAAGGTACAGAATCTGGTCGGTTGTCCGGACGTTTCGTGAATTCGACGTCTATCGTGGAGAGCAGATCCTTCTGGAGGAGCATCTGCCGCTCCAGCGAGTTCTTCTGGGCGCGGAACTTTCCAAAGTTGGGGATCGAGCTGTTCTTGAGGAGAACGGGCTTTCCGAGTTGGTGCTTCTCGACGGGGGGACTCTGACCGTCCCAGTGACGAAGCGACTTCACGCCCTTCAGGTAGAGAAGCGCCTTAAGTCCGATACAGTAATCCTCGATGACGGTGAAATCCTGGTTCTGCACCGCGGAGCACACTTGAAGCACCGAGGCACCGGCGTTCAAGAACTGTAGACCGGTTTCGGCGCTTTCGATGCCTCCGGTGGCGAGAATCGGGAATCCGGGGAGCGCATTCGCAATCGCAGAGACCGCTCGAAGGGCAATCGGTCGAATCGCGGAGCCGGACATGCCGCCGTAGGTAGTGCGCTTCTCTACACCTACAGAGGGCCACGCGGAGCCGTCAGCCTTCAATCCCATGAGGCCAGAAACGGTGTTTGTCGCGGTGACACCGTCGGCACCGCCTTCCTTCGCGGCGGTGGCGATTTTGCGGATGTCAGTGATGTTGGGGGTCATCTTCGCGAAGAAGGGAATCTTCACGGCCGAGCGTACCCATTGGCAGATGGAGCGAACCATATTGGGGTCCTGACCGCAGGCGAGTCCCATGCCGCGCTCGCCCATACCGTGCGGACAGGAAAGATTTAGTTCCAAAGCGTCAGCGCCGGCATCCTCGGCCATCGTCGCAATTTCAATCCAGTCGTCCTCGTTGAAGCTGCACATGATAGAGGCGATGACGATCTTCGTCGGGTGGTCGCGCTTCAACTCGCGGATGCACTGCGTCCAGTACGCGGCGGTCTTCTCCGAAATGAGCTCAATGTTCAAGAAGGAGCCCTGGCCAGGCCCGTACAAATGGCCGCTGGTCGTTCCTCTCACGATTCGCGGTGACACGTTTGTAACCAAGTCCTTGTCGAGGCCGAACGTCTTCGTCAGCACGTAGCCCCAGCCCTGCTCAAACGCGCGTCTGCACATTGGCCCGGAGGTAGTAGGTGGCGCGGACGCCAAACCGAACGGATTCTCGAACTTGATTCCGCACATCTCGACGCTGATGTCCACGTTGTCGATCGGAGTAAAGAACATTGGCATTTTCGGCTCAAAGCCGACGACGTTTCCGTGGAGACTCTGCAGGTAGCGGTGGATGTGCCACGCGGCAACTTTTCCGTCGTTCACAGATTCTACCGTAGTCTCCGCGACGCCGCCGACATCGCCGCCGCAGAACACCCATGGTTCGCTCGCCTGCTGTGTTTCGCTGTCGACTTCCGGAGTACCCCACTTGTTGAGCTTGATTGGTGCGAGCGCGTCCACCACTGAAAACACGGTTGCAACGGCTGATTTAAGCAAATGCCAACCTTCGGGGTCGAGGAGAGTTGATCCGAAGGCGCTGATAACATAGTCAGCCTTCAGGGTGAGCGTTTGGTCTTCGTCGTCGTGCCAATGACCTTCGTCGTCCTGTTCCTGTTTCATGAACTCCATCGAGACGATTCTCCCGTCTTTGACGTTCACCTTCTTCGGCGACATGAATGGCATGAATTCGCACTTTTCTTCGCGTGCCGCTTCCATCTAGATAGAAACATTAGAAGATTTGTTAAACAGAGCCGCTGTAGCTCGGCCGAGCGCCAGCCTTTCAATCATATATTTCGTTGTACTTACCTCTTCAGGAACAGCGCGAATTGAGGTAAAGCCTTTACGGAAGACTACTGTAACTTTCGACGCTCCGCACCGTAGCGCCGAAGTAGCGCAATCGAAGGCGGTGTCTCCGGCTCCGAGGACTAGAACGCGTCCCTTTATTTGAGGGAGCTGCGTGGACTTGCAACCACACATTCCCGGTTTGCTCGCCTTGCTGACGAGCGGCAGGAAGTCTTTGGAGGTGTAGAAGCCGTGCGAGATGTCCAGATCTTTGAAGATGCCGATCTTCTTCGGCTCCGGCATACCGATTCCCACGAAAACCGCCTTGTTCCCCTCATTTTTCAAAGTTTCCAGCGTCAAATCCGCCTTTGAGAGTTTCCTTCCGGTGACGATCTTCACGCCAATGTCCTTCGCCAACTGAATCTCGAAATCGATCACTGAGTACGGTAGGCGGAACTGCGGGATCTCCGACGAGCTCAGGCCACCCACAAAGTCCTCTTTCTCGTAGATCGTGACGTCCGTGTAGCCGAGGCGAGCGAGGAAACTGGCGCACGAGATGCTAGCGGGTCCACAGCCGATCAGCGCCACAGGTTGTTTGTGGCTTTCGTTACGAGAGGCAACGATCTCGTCAGAGATGACCTGACGGATGTTCATTTTTTTGAAAATCTGAAAAACAAGACGCTTTGGATTGATTTGTGGGGTGCGCTCACCTCAGTGGCAAAGTGCTGAAGACCGCCAATGTTGATCGGACCTTCCTCGCTCGCATAGAGATTGCACGAGCCGACGCAGAGGTCCGAAGTTGGGCAGATCATTCCACAAGTCAGACCCAGAGGATTATCAGAGAGGATTTGACGTGCGGCACCGTAGTAGTTCTGAAAATCATCAATTTTCAATCTTCAAAGTTGAATGCTGAGAACAAACCTTGTTCGCAATGCTTGTGATGAAGCTTTTGACTAAAGATCAGTACAGTTTAAATAAAGGTTATGAAAAATCGTCAAACCATCGAGTTGAGTAGGACAAGACTTTTGACAGGGCGCGTCGGCACATTTGAGGCATCGCGACGCCTCCTTCAGCGCTCCACGTTCCGAGAGCGTCGTGTGCTTGATGTCCCGGAAATCGTTATTGTAGGTGCTTGTGCAGGACTAAAACGAGCGTTTGAGTGAGAGTCAAGCGAGAAATATAACCTACAGTACATCCTTTGTCAGCATTTCGCTTCCAGTTGAGTTTGTTCTTCTTGGTGACCGCAGTTGGAGTGACTTTGGAGGTTTTGTTCACTCGAGGGTTCAAATCGAGGATCGACTGAAACGAAACGCTGTTAAATGAACTTGCTTCCCTGTGCTCCTATTCGACAATAAACTAAATGCGCTTAATTTTAATCACCGAGGATTCCACGTGGCGCTTCTAATTATGTTCTCTTTCGCAGAACCAGTTATCGGCCCCCCTTGCGTTGCAAAGGTCGCAAATGTGTTCTCTCGGTGTCTTATCACGCAGCGGGCAAGTGGCGATCAAGGCCGAAACCGTTTTCCGAGCTTTTTAATCCCGTTTCGCTCGCTCGCACGCTCACACGGAGCGCTCACGTGTGCAGCAACGTTACACAGCGAGCTGGTCCCCGCTTATCACCTGTCATTTGTTGAATTGGATCGGCGGTGATAAGATTGCGGAACACACGCAAAAAACGGAATTCATTTAAGTTTTTTGTGTTTTGAGACTGCTGGCGGTATGCGGTGGGCTGCGGGGACAGACAAAGAAAGAAGCGACGGAGATAAGCACTGCATTTTAAAATCGGGTGCGCCGCAAGTCAGATGAGCAATTTTGATTCAAATCGTTGCTGACAAAATGCGCAGGAATGACTTTTTGATCAGAAAAACACCGAAAACATCTAGTGAAGATTACTCGCGATCTCGAGCGTAAAGTCGCAAGCACTATCAAACCGGAACATTCATTGTCCGTCGTAAAGAATAGTCGTATGATATTTGCGATCAATTGATGACGTTTCTCGAAAACAATCGCTCACGTGGGCAAAATTGCTCTCAAGTGCTCAGAGATCAGTACCACCCTTCCCGAAACTCAAAAAACGATTTCTGATCACTAACCTCGATGTCCGGAGTGTCCTGGGTGATCGTTGGGGCCATGGCAGAGACGAGTTGGGTCGAGAGGTCACACAGAGAGACTTTAACAGAGACAGTGCTATAGCCTGGGCAGAGGGTTTATATCGCTCGAGTAGTTAGGGTTAGCCGTGCTCGGAAAGACCGACCGATCGGAGAAGAAAGGGGCGGAGTTGGTGGCGACGATTGATCACTGACAATAAGTGTGTTCTGCAGCGTTGTTGATTTTGATCTGAAAGGCAGCGGGGATTCCCGCATTTTGATCAGCTGGCACTGAAATGAGGAAGGAAGCAACGCGCACTGTGGAAAACAATGCTTTCTGCGAAATGTGGACTGAACGATACAAAAAGGGGATCGCCCTGCAAATGCGGCGGAGAGAGGCGGACCACATTCGGCATTCGCAGCAAACTGTTCGCAGGTCAAGAGATCCAGTGGCACAAAATGGTATCCGTCGTGTGTGGTCCTCGGAGTTGAATGCGGCGAGGTTGACTTCTTCGATTTTTCGCTGAAAATCCGAGTGGAAGGCGCGTCTCAGCTCTCATCATCGGCAATGTGAAATGAAACGAGGTTGAACCTTTTCATTGATTTCCGCTTTGAGTGAAACATTCCATTCGAAGAATCGCTGATTTTAGTGGAATATTCCGTTGAGAGTTGACACCTAAATGTTGACGGTCAGTGATTTCTTGTTCCCTTGTGCGAGCTCAGCTTTCAGGAAGCGCGTTGCTCACTTCATTCGCGCATTTTATTCGTCTTTATCTTACTGGTTCGAAACGTTTCAAACCGTTTGTTCTTCAGATGGAAGTCATCGAGGAACGATCGGGATCGTTAACGAACTTCGAAGTGCTGCAGCTGGTGAACAGCGCCTACAGCAACCCGCACAAGCATCTCTACGCCAAGAACAATTCAACGCTTCTCTTCGCCGTCCGGAAATATCTCCGCGAGCGTCCGGCCGCCGCGCAATCGGAAGGGAACACCAAGGAGTTCATGCGAGCTGTCAAACCCTACGGCCTTTTCCCGACTGAAGTGCTGCAGATGACTGACAATCGCCCTTCCGACGCCGTCGCGGTTTCCCTGATTATTGAGGAGAACGAATCACGATGTACCAGCGAGCAGGAGGCACAAATTCTGAATACCGTGAAGGAGAAGCTACCGGAGCCCGAGCATATCGACGTCTTCATCGCTATTAATGTGGGTATAAATACAAGAAGTTTGTTTTCTCGTACGCTCTTGTCTGCTACCAAGCTATTTAGCCTTCTGTCAGACAGCAGCCAACTTCCAATGGCAGTGCATTCTTCTCTCACTGGTAACAGGTCGGTCGTCACTTGTCTCTCCCCACCTCGAAATCGAACTTGTAGGAATCAACATCGATCGCGATGTCTCGAGAAAGCGACATCTGGGCGCATCTGTTCGATACGGAGTTCAACGTCAATTCCATCCTTCCGGAAGTTCGTGAATTCGTCATCGAGAATTACGCCATTCCCAGTCTCCGTCGCAAGGAGCAGATCATCGAGTTCAAGGAATCGATCAAGCACCGCGTTCGCCAATTCAAAAGAGTTAGAGATCTACTCCCGTTCGTTGTTTAAAGTTGTGGTCATTTTAGATCGCAGCGACTCCGAAGAAGAATCGCATTGCTCGGGATGAGTACACGCGCACGCTAGATCAGTTCATGTCCTCGCTGCAGATGCTGGATCTCGAAGATAGCGAGAGCGATGACTGCGCGGACCAAGAAGCGCCTGTGAAACTCAAGTCAGCGTCGCAAACTCCCGATCTCAATGAGTTGGACAAGAAGAGGGAAGCGCTCAAGGCTTCGTTAAAGCCCGTGGTACCCCAGACGTCGCGTCGCCCCACTCGAGTTCGAGTCGAATTGGCACCTCCTCCCCGTTCTCCCATGATGACGCGTTCGAAGGCCGCGCGTATGCACGCGATGGATAAGAAGATGAAGAACGCGAATCACAGTAGAGAGGAGCGCCTTCGTATGGACGTTGAGCGAAAAAAGAGGTAAATTTGAGCTTTCAGCAAGCGTGAGTATTCTGTTTGTGTGATTCAGAGAGCGCGAAGATCGAGAACGTCGCGTGATGCAGAACTTGAGAAAGCGGAAACATATGGAAGAAGACAAGACAGCAGCGATTCGCGAGAAGGATCTTTTGCCAGAGCTCCAGAGAAAGGAGCAGCTGAATTCCATGAAGCGGACGCTGAAGAAGAGTCCTGCGCGCACGCGTGTGCTGCCTTTTTTGGTGGATACGCCTCGCTTCGGACGAGCTACATTTGCTTCCAGTGCCAAGGAGGAGCTCGCTCGTAGAAAAGCACAAGACGAGGAAGAAGCTCATATCGCTCAAGCTCTTAAGCAGGTTGAAGTCGATCGTAAACGCGCCGCTGCTGAGGAAGAACGATCACATAAAGAGCGAATCGCTCGTGAGAATGCGGAAGAGAAACGTAGGGCTGCTATGGTCAAAAAAGCTCAAGAAGAGCGCGAACGTGCAGCTGAAAATGAACGTCAACGTTTGAAGATGGAGAAAGCTGACAACTATAGTTTGGGCGATCTTCAAGACGGAGCCAGCACAGACGATGAGGCAAATCCTCGAAATCGGGTTCCCTCCTGGGCAGAGAGTAAGTCGATTCCCATGAAATATCGAGTTTCCAACCGTATTCACAGAGTCAAACTACATGGAAGCAGCCCGACGTCAAGAACAAAATGAGCCGAACATTGTCGCCGGCAAACTGTTTCCGCCGCTTGTGCAACCAGATCTGAAGTCGATTTTCGCCAACCACCGCCGAGGCAAAAACTTCGACAAGCGTACGTCGTCTGCTCAGTGGCCTTCTCCGTTGTGCCAGCCGTCTGCTGCGAAGAGTCGAATGCCTCCACCGAAGCATGAAAATCAGAACCAGTCGTTCCATAATCTCCGCGCGAATTGGGAAATGCGGACTAATCATAACTTGCAATAAATTCGTGTCTCAGAGCGATTACATCTTTATTTATTTTAATAATTCATCTTAAGCAATGTTCAATAACATTTCTCTTCTTTTTTCAATTCTTTAATAACAATATTCATACTTATTGCAGCTTCCCAATCCGTTTTTTTTTGTGAATGTTGTTGCGTTTCTGGTCTCCACGATGATTGCACGAATTCATTTCAGAAAATGGACCCAAATTCTGGACAGCTGATTCCGCTGAAGGGTCTCGGGCGCGATCTGCTCTTGAAACTGCCCTCACATCTGAAGATTGAAAGCAAACCGTTGGAGGCGGAATCATTCCAGCAGTGTGACCGTGGACGAATGAAGCAGGAGATTGAGAACACGATTCGCTGGCGCAAAGTCGTCGACGAACACGGGAAAGAACGGCTTGAGTCGAACGCGAAGATCGTGAAATGGAAGAATGGAACGTGAGTGCTCAATTCTTGCTCAATTCCTCTATGTTTGTGACTTTAGGATGTCGCTGCGCATCGGTAAAAAGGTGTTCGATATGTGCAAACTTCACACTCTGGACAATTCCGAAGCAAGAGGATTCAACAATAATTGCGACAGGAACGGGAATCGTGCCAAAACGGTAGTATCGTTCTTCCCTAACCCAAAGGATCCGCTTCCGGTCATTCGCCAGCGTCCTGTCACAATGCGCTCCCATCAAGAGTTTGTCGCAAACCGCATAAAACAGAAGAAACTGAAAGACGACGGCACCAAGAAAACTATGCTCGTGCCTGTGTTGAACCGCATCGAACCTGAACAGGAGCGCCGTGAGAAGATTCGTCAGGAATCGGAGCGTTTGCGAGCGTTGAATCGACGTGAGAACTATCGCCGTAAACTGCAGACGCAGATCGTCGAGCGCCGCATGTCGTCCAACTTCCTTGAAGGACGGAACTCTGATGGTTGCATTCTGCTGTAGCCTGGCTGTATTAACTCCCACGATTTCAGACGATCTTGAGTCACCCGCAGCGATCAAGAGAGGATATACAGATATTGCGCGCTACGGTGGCGCTATTCTTCGGGCGGGGAGTACGAATCGGACTTGGAGCAGAATTTGAACAATGCGAAGCTGGAAAGTAGCGACGAATCTGATGTGGTTTGTATTCAACTTCAAGTTCTTCTTCGAAATGTACCGTTTAGGAATCACATGACAAGGAAAAACTTTCCGGTAAGAAGCGAATTATAGAAGAAGAAGAGGACTGAAGTTGTTCGTACATGTTGTTTTGTTGTTAAGGTCTAATGAACTTATTTTTTCTTGTCAATGGGCTTGTGGTTGCCGATTACTTTGTTCTGGAATGTTTCCAAATGTGAACTGGAATTTCTTTGGATTTAGATACGATGTTTAAGCATTGCAAGCCATTTGGATTTGAACATCTTTATGCTAAATTAAGTGGGAGCTTCGGCAAAACTCCAAAACAAGCGGTTATCGCGGCGATAACCGCTTATCGCCCCATAAGAGTATGGGAAATTTGAGGGCTTTTAAAACATCCATAAAGGAACCTAATCCGAGATATAAACACTCTATGTAGAGCCAATTCGAGACCGCTTCTCGCTCTTCTAAACACCTGTAAGCGGTCGTGTCAGCCTGGAATTCCTTCCGTTTGGTATTTAACCTCGGGCCCCGCGCAATGTGTGCATTAGGCTTCAGTTATTTGTCAAGTACTTTCACGAATGCCTTCGCTACCGGTTTGCAACATTGCACACAGCGATCATTTCACATTCAAAGACGAAATGTTCCGTGAAATATGTAGTATTTAGTGCGTGCGCCTAGTGATGCCTCAGCGCATGAAAATGCCCCCAGATTTCGAAATAGCACCTATTTTGGCTCTGATCGTAGCCTACGGGAAGACGTCGGCGGTGAGTCACTAGCGCTGGCTGGCAACGCACCAACGCCGCGCCGCGCTGTGTGCACTCGTTTTATTTATTCAGCTCCGCCGAGGCGTCGCGCAGGTGACATAGTGGGCGCGAGGCCGGGGAACCGTCGTCGCCAACGATTACTTCCCTCCATGAGCAGAGCGGCGACCCGCGGTTGGGTTGTTTTGTGTTTTGACAATTTGCCCATATGCTTTGCTGGCTGCTCTCTGTGAGTTGATCACGTTGGGGTAACGGGAAGGACGGCAGCGTTTGATGCACAATGTCGCGAGTTCGATTCCGCACCGAAAATCGTTTTGCATTTCTTTTGTAATCCTTCGGCAGCAAAGAGAGGCGGTCGCCTGAAGATTCGAGCGCCGACCATGGAGCTCAAAGCATAATAAAAAAAATCAAAATTTTCGTGTAGTTCTTAGTTTGTGTGGTATCGCGATTTGTCATGCGTCCTTCATCTACAAGTCAAGTACAATCGTCTGAATGCGATAAGACCGATGATTCATATTGATTTCGCGATGCCTTTTCATGTTATTCAAAGTATAGTCAATCGCGAACGGCTCTGCTCCGCTGATTCAACGACAATAATCGGCTTTCGCCCCGTACAGAGTTCTTCCCCATTGTGGCTGCATTCGTGTTTCAGAATCACCTCCCGCGGGCTATCGATTTCAGGTTGACTTGAGCGGGCGAGCGGGAGTCAAGTGCTGTTGTCTGGAGAGTTTGTCTCATTTGTCTGCAAATTTCAGCACCGAATCGTTCGAAGGGATGGTCACTCGCGATCGAATGGCTGATTTTCGGGTAAGTCTAGACTTGTATCGTATGGTGTCTGTGGCACATGCGAATGAGCGTTGATTGTCAGCCAGGTCTGTAGATTTTGGATCGGAACCGGCTGCGGTCTTTTTATTATTTTTTTTAGCGTTTTGTTTGTTCTTTTCTAAACCAGTTTTTTGTTTCTAAAACTGCAAAAAGGCGAACAAAAAGAAGAGAATATTGCCCATAGGACTCATCCGAACCTGACACGCTTTGCCTTGTCAACTAGCTAAACGCACAAACAGCGCTGTTGATTGAGAAAAGCAGAGGTCTCTGACGTGTTTTCTGACTGTTTGTTGTGTGTACCATCTCATTTTGGCACCAATTTTCCTCCATTTTCGTCTTAGTGCAAACAAATGACGTTCTTTCCTTTCAGCGCGGCGGCGAAACTGCCGATCACCCAAGCGGCGGCAGCGGAATCGGTGTTTCGCATTATAATCCCTTCGAGGACGTCGAACTCGGTGGCAGCGGCGCTCAGCAGCCGAAAATCCAAACGACAATGAGAGGTCATGTCGCCCAGGCGTCGGTACACAGCACGGACCAGTTCCTCATCGAGGTCGACCAGCTCCATTTAATGATGGATAAGCTAGAGATGCAAATCCAGAAGCTCAAAATCAAACAGACCACAATTCTGGGACAGACTATCGTGCAGCCTACGCAGAAGGTTCGTGCAGAGTAGAGAGATTCATGTTTGACTCATCTGGTTTGTCACTACGGTGCACCAATTCGCTGAACAGTCATCCTCGCCAAATTACCTATAACCGAGCTGATTGCAGGACGAATTGGAATCTCTGATCAGCGATATCAAACAGAAAACAAGTGATCTTCGACCTCATTTGAAGAAACTGGAGACCGAACTAATGACCGATGAGCAGGGCCGACCCGGCGGCGTGGAAATTCGGATGCGCAGAGATCACTGCAAACATTTGAAGCAAAAGTTGAGGAATCTGATCGACGGATTCAATGAAACTCAAATCGAGTACAAACAACGCGTTTCGAGTAAGTTGCGGGCATAACCAGATCGTTTGTCCCCGTGCAGGTCGGACCGACTTCTCCGGCCCATAATTGAATCCTTTTGAGTTGTTTTCATCGCAGTTTCCTTTCAGAACGCGTGAAGCGCCAGTTGGACCTCGCCGGAGAGCATCTTTCAGAAAATGAAGTAGCGAAGATGCTCGATTCCAAGAGTTCCGAAGTCTTCTACCGTCAAGTGAATCCTCTCAGCGTCGCTGGACGCATTGCGCTAGAAGACGCGACCGCGCGTCACCATGAAATCCTCGATCTGGAACGGAACATCGCCCAGCTCCAAGAGGTCTTCGAGGACGTCTACGAACTCGTCCACAACCAAGGAGAGATTGTCGAGCGCATCCACACGAATGTTGCGAATGCGGAGAGCTACACGGGAGACGCGAATGTGCGCATCACGAAGGCGTTGGTGCTGAAAAAGAGCGCACAGCGGAAGAAGCTATACTGTATTATCATGGTAATTTGCGTGCTGCTGGTTCTGATCGCTGTGGCTATCGTTCTCGGAGTGACTTTGTCGGGTAGAAATCAATGAAATGTATATAAATGTAACCCTGAAGCCTGCGAGCAGCTTCTCCTCTGCTAATGCGTGTCAGCATCTCGGAAATGCATTCAATCAGGCCGCCTCGAATGAGATAATTTTATTAAAACGATGAGACTTATTAGACCACACGCGACAGCGCGCAGTTTACGTCAGCAGATCCTCCTTCTTGCACTGATTCTTGATGTAATCCTCCGCTTTGAGACCAAAGTAGGTGACATGGTCGTTCATGTCGATGGCCATGGCGAGATTCCTGCATCCCTTGTCCTCGGGCATCTCGCACACCTTGTACGCGTCCCCCTTCTTCATGTCGTTATCGTAGATTACCGCGTGTCGATAGAAGAACGCCTGTCGTTCGATGGCCGCCGGTGCGAGCAACAAGCCGTCAGGATCGACCGAGGCGGGAATGTTCGTGACCTGAAACTGAGCAATTTGCAACGAATTCAATTTGGATGGAGACGTGTTGTGAAAGATCTAAAGTGTTTTCGAGCGATTGAGGTCGAAGATCCTCCACGCGATTGACGTGGATGCGGAGAAAACAGAAAAGTTGCGAGCGGAATGTTTCTCACGAACTTTGTTTTGAGGGGAAATCGCGTTTCCCTCGAATTCTCAGCTCCCTCCCTCGAAAGTCGCATTTTCCGTCAATTGGGGCTATTAAATCGAAAATTACAACTTACAAAGTCGTTTTTGTGAATGACACGATAGCGGAACTTGATGTGCTGTTCGACAGCCTTCGCGTAATTGTAGTTTCCAGTCCTCGGCTCGCCGAATGTCACCAGCTTGACCTTGTCCGCTTGGAAGATGGTCTGATTGACGAGGTACAACGCGGTCATCGAGGCGAGACTTCCACCCAGGCTGTGGCCGGTGACCCACACGCGGTAGTCCTTGTGCTCCTCCTTCAGCTTCATCAGGTCGTTCTTCATGCCGCCGTTGATGAAAAGTGCCTGGAAGGCGCCGTAGAAGTAGGTCATCACGCCGCTGCCGCCGACGAATTTCTCCCACGCGCCCAGTTGCGCCCCGATGCCCTGGATCGCCTCCGTAAAGATTTGGCGGTCCATCGTGGAGCCGCGGTAGACGACGTAGATCGCCTTCGCCTCCTCGGAAACCGCCAACATGCCGGCGCAGGTGTTCTTCGAGGCGTCGCACGGCACTTCGTAGTATTTGTGCACTCTGAAGACGCGTAATTATGAAACGCTGGTCTCCGTGACTGCGTAGCGCCGTGGCAGAGCTTTTGGCTACTACGCGGAGGGTTAGAGTTCATTTTTTAGAAGATTTAATCTTTTGTGTCTTTGCATAGTAAAAGTAGTCTTTGAGAATTCGTTGTGCAACCGGACGTTTGCATTTTCGTGAGTAAAGGTCATAAGTTCGTTTTCTGTCAACTTACTTCACATCAGGGCGAACGCTGTTCAAACAGGTCTCCGGAGTCTTCGTTTTCACGGCCACACACAAAGCGTAGAGACTGCGACCCAACTTGTCCGTGTATCTCTTTCCCTTCGCCGTCGGGAACTTCGTGGGACATGTGAACGGATCACGCTTGGAAGTGGCACTGGTGGCCGGGCACGAGAGAGGTCCGCCACAGCGGTTTGTGTCCACACACCATCTGAAACGCAATAGAAACATCAAAAATCAATGATCAACTTAGAAACAAAAAATAATCGACCTCGGCAGGATTCGAACCTGCAATCTTCGGTTCCGTAGACCGACGCGTTATCCATTGCGCCACGAGGCCATGTGATTTACCTAACAACTATTGCTTATATTTCTTACCTGCAATATTCTCGGAAAGCGAAGATATTCACGTAGGAGAGCGTGCATTGTCCGCACTCTTTCACATCGCTGCACACAGAGACCATTCCAGCTTGCACATTAGCGACGAGAAGGAGCAGAAGAGCTCCGATCGATGCGAGCGAGAGCATCGGAAAGCGTTCAAATCGACAATCAAAGCGTCGAAATTGAATTCTGTTCGTGTGACCCAGATCGCGGTGCGCAAGGGGTCACCTAACGGTTACCCGAATTGCAATTGTTGTGGGAACTTGACCTGGATTTAGGGTTGAGAGAGATTTCAGAAAACATTAAAAATCACAATAAAAACGGAAAAAGCTGCTTGTAGGAATCGTCAATTAAGTGTCTGAGATTGGGTGGACGCAAGTGCCTAACGCAGAGGAGAAAAAGTGAAAATATTTATTTACAAAATATAAATTTCTATGGAACTTTGTACAGATGTCGTGACGGAAAAGCCACAAAATGCCTAGAGATCACCGGAAGACCCGTTGCTGCGCCGTGTTGATCGGTCAAACGAGCGAGGGACCGCTCACTTCCGTAGTCATCAGCGATCCGGGCTTGTGCTTCGAGTGCACGCACCGTAATCTCACGGCGTAGATGCAGCAGGCGAACAGAACGAGCACGACGACCCCCGGAAGTGCGAGAAGCGCGATCGGATTGAGTTTTGCGTTGTGCGAGGGGAGTTGGAAGCCTTTGGGCGACTCGCGGGGCGTCGGGCGGACGTGGAAGGGCAGGGAAGCGACGGCCTCTCGTCCGATGACGTCATAGTTGAGGACTTGCAGTTTGTAATCGCAGGAAACTGTTGGATCGACGAAGATTTGGGCGGAGGAGGAGCTCTGAAGAGAAAAGCGGGTTAGATTCGACTCAGACTACCGTAATCCTACCGCTTGGAGGTAAGTAGTCAAGCTGTTCTTCTTGCACTGATCCGAAGAGTTCTCGAGGGGCTCGTAGAGCACCTGATAGGCGAGCACGGAAGCAGAATCGGCCGAAGGGGTCCACGTGACCTTCGCGGTGCCGTTTTTCAGAATTTCAATGTTCAGATCGCCAACTGGTTCCGGATTGCACTCCAAACTGCCGCGACCGAACACCTCGTTGCATCCGATCGACGTAAAATGAGTTTCCACCGTAGCTTCATCGTTGATTACGGTAGAATCCTGGCTGACAAGAGGAGAGAGGCGAACGCGGTATTCAATTCCAAAATTGAGGTGATCGAGGAGGAACGCGCGCGTCTCGTCCTAGAATGCGACACGACCGGTTACATCATCGCCAGATGGACGATCGGAGCTTACCATGATGAACTGCTTGTGGAGTTGCGCGGTCGAGTTGGACCACTCGACGCGGTAGTGACAACTGCCGGTCGACGAGGGCCACGAGATCAGGTTACTCACGCTGTCTTCGCTGTTGTATTGAGGACGAAGGGTCATTGGACCACCTGGAATCGTGAAAAATGAGATTAGATGCATTTCGAAGGGATTGCAATCAGGAATTAGTCCAGATCTTCCGTTTACAATACAGATTAGCCAATTGCACTTACCGCTTTTCGCCACATCGTCCATCGTCGGCAGCACCCGGAACCACTCGCTCTCTCCAGTTCGTCCCAATCTCCCCTTCGTTCCGACTACCGTAACCCGGAACTTGTACTCGTTGCCGGGCACCAATCCATCGATTCTGATCAAATTTTCCGCTTCCACCGACGCCGTAATCCACTTGTTCTCGTCGGTGTAACCTCTCCTCGGAACGCGGTGCTTCCACTGGACGATGTACTTGACCGGGACGCGGTCGTCGATCTTCGCTTTGACCGCCAGCAACGTTTCGATCCCGTTACCGTAGCCCTCGTCGGATTGGGGCGCGATGCTCTGGCAAAGAGGGACGATCGAGTCGATGACACTCGAGTTCAACTCTGAAACGCGAATTTTTCACATTTTAGGGCCGAATTTACGATTTTCTCACTTTGCTGCTGCACTCCCTCGCTCTCGTTCCAGAACTTCTCGCCACGCTCGAGCGACTCGGCCAAAGAGCGCACGGAGTGTTTTTTGAACAGCAAACGACGATTCTGGCAGCCTCGCTCGCACTGAAGACACACGATTAATCATCAAAATCTGAACCGAAATGACCTACATATCTGTACTCGTCGACTCCCTCCGTTTCGAACACCGTTTTCGACGCTCCGTCGTTCAGGCGGCGGCGCGTCTGTTTCCCATACTGAAAGAGGAGGAGGCTAATTAGGCGGATTGTAATTTGGACTGTGGGGTCCCCAGATGGGCAGGTGGGGTTGTAAAGGCGAACAGTAAAGCGCGGCGGCAAAACAGAAGCGAATAATTGATTTTGATCGAAAATAAAAAATTCTCGATGCGAGCAGATCGCCAAGCGCGCGCAAATCAAGAGAAAAATTCAGCGAAAGAATTGCTTTTCGGTCTTTGGGACATAAAACGAATCGGTCGGCTCCCGATTCTCCCTATTTCGTGTCAAGAACGCCATCGAAAACCAATTTAGCAAAAATCAAACTTTGAATCTCGTCATTATGGCCAATTACCCGATAATTAGCCCGTAATGACCCTCTCAACGGATTGTAACTTACCAGTTCAGCGCATTTCGCGGAGCACTGCGCGAGCCTCACGTAGTGGTCGTAATCCAGCTGCTTGAACGGCTGAAGGGTGAAGGCGCCGAAGGCGTTTGTCGCCAGCGCTGTTAAAACGATAAAAATCGCCAGGAGTCGGGCGAACATCTGAAAAGAGACCACATGAGCGAGGGAGAGGAGAGTGACTAATTGGAGTCTCGCCAGCATCGCACCTCGCACGCTAATCCACGTTGTGTGGATTCCCACTTGCACGGACGGCGAAGGATATACGATATCCGATTAGGGGGGCGTCGTAAGATCGTTTTCGCACTTCTGGCGATGGGAAAGAGACGCGCAGATCGCTCACCTCCGGCCCGCAACGCGCACAACAACAATATGTACAATTTGCGCAAAAAATTCTTCTTTCGCGTCCAACAAAATGCAATTTGCAAAGTGGCAATTGAGAATATCTGGCGGGAGAAATTGAATCGACTCTGAAGGGTCTATTGTGCTCCTCCTCCTCTTCCTAAACGAGTGACTTCGCGCCAAGGTCGTCCCTCCCTCTTACGGACATGTAATTAACTCGTCTTATGCAAACTTTACCGTTAGGGTCACACCTCCACCGCGCTTTTTATGCAAATAGTCGACTCCATTGTTGCGCGCGCCTTCGGAAGTCATGGACACAATGGAAAAACGATCTTGGAGGTGTTTGCTTAGTTGGAGACGGACGGACGGACGAACAGATATGATCATATGCGCTATCGATGGTGAGGTCAGAGTTTATGCTCCGAAAACGGTAAACAAGAAGACGTTTTTAAATGGCCCTCGAACCCATAACTCTCGATTCTCCTCTACGAGGATCGCATTAGCGAGCAGCCCAGAAAACGGGCGCAAATCGTAATAGCAAAATCTCAAAATTTCAAAATTTAACCAAAACAGACCGACAGACGTACAAACAGGCTCGTGCGCTTAACGAGATCATCGAGGATCGACCAGAGCGAAGGGCCACTTGGCCGAGGGATTAAACGACGACCAGATATCGCCACTCGCGTTGGTGGCGATGACCTGGCGGGCGCAATAAACCGGTGGCCAACTGACTCACCGAGCTCATCGCCGAGGCGCCTGGAGGGAGGAGGAGTCGCGGAAGACGGATCGGAACACGCTGTTGAACATCGAATTAATGCAACAGACAATGCGGGCACGCGTCGTTCAGATCAATTAATCAGAGCAGGAAGAAGAAGAAGCGCTGTGCGTGCTAAGAGGGGCTTTTGGCAGCTTCTTCACACATAAATTCTAACCTTTCAACTCAACGTGTGCGTTCGCCGAGGCATCGCGGTGAAAGGGAAGGCGATTTGCTCCGGGGAAGCGACTTTCGAGGGTTCATAGGGCGGCGGAATGTGTCAATGGAGGGCCATGCTGGGCTGGGAGGTCTTTGTGACGAGTTTAGAATTGAGGGACGCCGGTGTTTTGGGAGGATGTCATGAACGGGTAGGCACAAGATCTGAATCTCAGCTGGAGAGAATCCTTAGCTCCTTAAATATCCTCAAACTTTGACTGAAAGCGGACAATAAAAGCTGTCAATAGCAGGCCCGCCCGCGCTCTTAAGCTCGAGGGTTTTCTTCTTTGATCTGAGTCCAGACTGAGACATCTACATCCAACTCAACACCGCCAAACCCTCCAATTCCCTCTTTTGGCCCACGGAAACTCACTCTCTAACCTTGAAAGACGCGGCGCACTTGTCGCTTTCCACTCGCTCGCGCGCCGACAACTTCAAAGAGCGAAGAGGAGGCGCCGGAGGGAAGTGTCCGCGACCCGACGATGATGATGTTTACCTAATAAGATACAAAAAGCCGCGCGCGCGGGGGAGATCGTATCTCCCGAGAGCAGATCGCTAATCTCGATAATCCGCGCGGAACGAACAACTTTATTATCTTCGCTGACCATTAGCGGCGTCGCAGGAGAGGAGGAGGAGGTTAAGGAGTGAAATCTGAAGCCACAGTGGATTAGCGCCCTCGCCAGGAGTAAATGGTGGTGAAGGAAAAAACAAAGAAGCGCGCGAGGGGAGGAGGCGCTTAAGTCGAGCGAGGGAGGACGGAAGGCGGGGGCTGCGGTGCGAATCGAGGAAGGGAATGTGCGAAATTGTAAATTTGTAGACAGAGATCACCGAAGACAGACACAGACGAGACTGGACAAGCGAGGGAAAGTCAAATCCGGTCAGCGGCGGAAAGTTTCACATTGATTGCGCGACCTCCAATCACCGCACTGTCAGCACAGTACAGTACCTCCTCTCCACAACCGATGGGAGACGAGGCGTTTTATGTTACTTCCTCATACCAACAGGAAATTAAAATTTTATTCTCGACTCAACACCGCTTCCCTCGCGCGTCCCAAAACGCCAAACGTGGGAACTACACACAATAAAATCGCTCGCGCCGATTTATTATTCACAAAAGTGCACATTTTAGGCATACGCTTACCAATGCACAGTTTCTGCCAAAGTGAACACGGTGTTAAATCGGGTTACTCGAAAGTTTCGCCCTTCACTCGCTCACTCGGCGGTTGCGCAACTCGACGAGCGAGAGACAAAGCCGAAGGTGAAGAGCCGCAAATGTCGATCAAAGCAGCCGACGGGATGCGCTGTGGGCGAGCGATTCGTTAGAGAGGGTCAAAAGTTGGGAAAACATCGGATATTGCGTATTAGGAGTGTTCTTATAATAGAACGCGCGGCTTCGAAGGTCTTCAAAAATAGCCACAATGCAATTAACGTGAAAAGGGGAAGTGACAACGTCCGGATTCGGTCCAGTGACCTCCCTCGTGGTGAACACGTACAGGGAACTACGCAGAGCTGTCTTCTATATACCGGATCGACCGTCACTCCACATGCTGCTGCGGACAGACAGACGTACAGACGCTATAAACGCTTATGGAAGTCAATTAGTCTAATGACGCGTCACCTCGTTGTAATCCACACGAAATCCGATAATTCCCACACATTTCACTAATTAAACAAAAGCTCCCGCTCGTTCGTTGGTGCGCGAGAGACGCTCAAACAAGCAATAACAGCATTAACACCTGCGCCAGGATGCGCACCACACACGAAGTTTGCAGACTTCGCACCCATCATTTCGTGATCGCAATCACGCATAATTGCGCACTCGCTCGCTTCGATCGCCGCTGCTGATGGCATATGGCAGCGCGCAGGATTTGCATTCCTTTAGGTAAACGATGCGTGTGGTGAGGACGAGTGAAAAGTTGCAACCTGTTTTGTAGCAGATGGTCGACAGCGAGCAGAGGATTAGTTAAATGAGGCTAAGAAGAGTGAAATCGAATCGAAATTGGGTCAGAGTGAGAGGTAAATGTTTGGAAAAGCGAGTGAAATGGTCTGGAAGCGAAACAAAATTGAAATCTAGTCGTCTCTCGTACAGAAAATCGAAGCTCTGGCAAGAGCTTCTTTGTGTGACATTTTTTGGTTTGTTCTGTCTTTCGAGGACCAAAAACTCGTTTTTTGACCAAGACTGGTCAATAATTCATCCAGCTCTTTGAATTCCGAGTTCAGCAGGGCGGAAAATCAGAGAAAACAGAGGTGATTTGTGACCCTTTTGTTCCCACCTTCACAAGTGGGCATGAGAAAAACGCCGAGACGGAAGTTCAAGTGTGCCTCGCCACTGTGCGAAGTTTCCTGCTCCCCTGTAACTTGTAATTACGGTGCGTCGACGACCTTTTCCCACTTTCTGCGTCTACCGGAATTAGTGACCCCCGCGAAGACGCTCCAACTCCCCTCAAGTTGCGCGTGGGGTCTACTAATTGGCTCAGATTGGTTGTCCCTTTGTCTTTTGAGCTAATTAGCCAAGCAGATGGATTGGTGGAGAGGAAAGGAGTCAACAAGTCGCGGAGATGACATATGCACGCGTGTGTACTGTAATTACAACCTACAATTAACGGTCGAAGAGAGCGAGAGGCGACTGTTCCTACAGCTAATTGAATTTTGCCATAAATCAAGGCGGCCTAGAGCAGAGAGAGGAAAGCGCGTTGGCAGAAACCGTGGAAGAAGACAACTGGAATGCGGAGCAAACCGATTGCGCCGAACGTGTGATGTTTTCCACTGCTTCCGAGAGGCAGCAAACAACCCCGGAAATCCGTTCTCAGCAGCGAAAAGTGAACAAAGTGCCAAAGTTACAGTTTTCCTCAGTTTCCGAAGGCAAATTGAGAGTTTGGATGAACGTGTGAATTATGTGATTGTAACACCACCGGAAATTCCATTTCTCGGCTCCTTCTGGTTGCAGAGAAGCAAAGAATCAAAAACCAGAGAGAGAATTCAAACGAAGATGGAAACTCTGATTGAATCGGAATCCTCGCTGCACAGCTCAGCGCGTTGAAGGCATCGGAGAACGAGAACGCAGGCGTGGGAGACACTCATTCCTGGAAATTTGAACATTTTGAAGGCGGAATCTGGTTTTCGATGCAAATGAGATTACCTTAAATGTCATTGGCTCGCTCGATCGAAGACCGCTGTCCGACCGTCCGTCCGTCCGTCTGTCCTTTCTTGGAAACAACGCAACCGCGACATTCCAAAGTGCCAAAAATAGAATCTCGCTTGCTTCACAGTTGGACTAGCTTGTTTCGCGCTAAAAAGTGCCCGGCGCTGATAATTTCAGTGCGAAGTCTGCACAATGACGACGATGAGAACGGATTTCCTGCGCTCCCGGAAAGGGTTACTGTATTTGAGCGATCGCGTGCGATTTCAATCTTCAATTCCGATTGTCTTTTGATTCTCTTCAATCTTCAAATACTCAACAGCTCTGGAGGGAATGTCACTTCCAAATGCGATTTCAGGTCGTCGTTTTATCAAATTAGGGATAGCGCTGATCTCCGGTGTGGCACGAGCCAATCGTTCAGTTTGCTTCCAAGTGCGTCTAATTCAATTTGGATTGAGAGATCGAGGAGTACAAGATTATACGTGCATTTATGGCTTCGGGCTGAAGTCAGACCAGTTGCAATCGGAAATTCTCCTTTCCACAATCCTTTCTCGTCGCCAGTACGCAAACTTTTCACCGATTTAAACAGCTCCGATCAGTTTTTGCGTTTAGCATGCGAATGGAACTGAAGTGCACGAATTTCTACTTCCAACCTTCACGACTGCGCCCCTGTTTCATGGGGGAAACAGGCGGACGGACTTATGTAAAACAGCGCTCTGCGATCGACCGAGCGAATGTCATTGAAATTAATCGCATTTGCATCGAAAACAAGATTTCGCCTTAAAACGTTCAAATTTTGGTCTTTCTTCTGTTTCTGTGCAAAATCGCGTTCGAATCTTGCCCAAATCCTAAAAACAAACTCGTTCTCATGAGCAGAGTGTGTTTCTTGCTACTCATCATGAATTTCTGACTGCAATTAGAGAATTTCAATGTTCTTGAATAGTTTGATCGTCGGGAAACTGCTTTTTCAGAGCGCAAACGCGACTACAATCGACGATCGCCCAGCGGTCAGCCGATCGGCGCTCGATTTACCCAACAATAACTTCTTAAACATCGCGGCGCCAATTTGTTTTCGAAAACAATCGTCTGCCGACAATCTCCTGTCACTTACTTATTCCCCGCATCAATCACGATGACCTCCGTACCTACTCACAGCCGCCAACGAGCTCTCCGTGGACGAGCAGTCGACAGTCCGTAAAACGTCGCTGTCGGTATCAGCAGCTGTCTTTGTTCTTAAGCCGATGGCCGCACTCGTAAATCATCGTAAGTTGTACGCGGCGGCATCGAACAACGCGCTGTAAACAACGCTAACGATCATCATTGCTTATCTAATGGCAGAATGTAAAAAATAGAGGGATGAACCGCATCTGAACGAATTCGAGGTCATGCTCAACCAATCGCAATCGGAAATTCGCAGTAACAAGCGTCACAGCGCGGGAACCCTGAACGGCTACGCTTCAGGTACTGGAGATTGACAAATCAGGCAACTTCAGTGAAAGGCGAAACGGAAACCTGAAGCTGAAGCTCCTCTGCAAGAATAGAATGAATTGGGCGAACATGTATTGCTTTCATTGAGCCTGAATCTTTCCCATGTTTTTGATGCTTGAGATGAGGAGCTAACAGAACAAGGTCAACAAATTGTTCTTCTTTTCAGACCGAAATGTTGACCGCGGCAAGTTTCCTACTCTCTGCCAGCATTGGTTGCGGACTTTTTGTGATGGGATACCTGTGTAACGGGTATTTTGTGAACTCAGAAGGCATGTGGGCTTTACCCAGTGAACGCAAAAGACGGAATAGCGAACAAACCAACGAGGGTGTCGAATCAGCAGCTGATCCAGCTCCGCAACAAACCCAGGATGAAATGCGTGGAGATGGCGACCATGCAACGTGTATGTAGGGGAAGTGTCATTCATTTAATGAATCGATTTTTTAGTCGAAAATGAGGCGGCGCTCGCTTCATCATGCCACGGATCTACCACCATTCCTTCACACGAATGCCATCTGATGACGGGCTGTGACAACGTTCAATCTGCCATTCGCAAGTTTGAAATCGCTCAAGCTTCTTTGGACTCGCTGAAATGTCGGTCAGCCCGCGATAAGAATCGCGCTGATTTGCTCGCGTCTGTTGTTACCAGGTTGAATGTGATCGATACGGATGTTAATCATTTGGTTACGGAAGGTAGGCTTCCATGCTTTCCACCCAAATCGTTCATTCATTTTGTTTGTAGGAGGCTACAATCGAGAAGATCTTTCGGCCACGGACGCAGTGGCAACGTCCGTATGGAATTGTGGCCCTACTCGAACGGGACGTGCGCAATCGATTCTTTCGTGCGATTCATTCTATTCTTGTGATGATTTTGTAAGTTCTTGTTCACCTTTACTGACCGTTAACTGTATCGTTTTGAAGTCTGACGACCCTGACAGCGGTGATGGTCCTTTCATGGTAGGTCAAGACGGACCTCTTCAAAGCCAGATTCCGGGCGGGAAATGATTACAAAGACGGCGGTTTGGTGGACACCTTCGTCGTTTCATGGCAATGTGCATTTTGCAACTGAATTCCGGAGTTGTTATTTTTTATGAAACGATATATGAAGCTTTCTTGTAGATAATTGTTTTTATCCGTATTAATAACAACGTGAAATTCCGACAGGAAAACAAAAAAAATTAGATTGTACGATTAAATAACTGGGACTGTTTGGATCGCTGTTGTGACTGTTCGAGTGTCCATTTCATTTCTAGTTCGCTCTTATAATCGTCAAGATATGTCTCTTTCTCCTAAAAGACAGAAAAGGTATATCCTAATAACTTGAACAATAATCGAAAAACCTGTTCTGTTAGCTCCTCATCTACAACATGGTTGAACAGAGATTCGTGTTCAAGCCAAGCCTTGATAGGAGACTGCGGAGATTCGAGCAGGTCAACTAATAAACGATCTTTAGGCATTCCCTCACTATGAAATGCGGGCTCTTCTGGCTCTTCATCCTGTTCGAGAAGCAATTCACTAGCATTGAAGTGATTCCTTATTGCGGTTTCGTCGATGACTCGTTTCGAGGTGGAGACTTTCTTAACTTGTCTCTTGTAAACAACAGATTCGACGGCACGCTGAAGAACAGAGCTTTGTAATTAACAAAGGCACTAAACTTACCATGGCGACGAGCCTGTAGATGTACGTCGGCTTTGTTTGACCATATCGACACACACGAAACAGGGCTTGAGCGTCGGTTGCAGGGTTCCAGCAGGCATCAAATATGACAACGCGGTTCGCACCGACATAATTTGTACCTAAACAGCCCGCCTTCGTGGAAATCAGCATCAGGCGCAGTCTACAAACGGAAAGGTTATAGAAACTACAATTTGGCGCGCCAAACCGTTTGTTTGTCACTTCGTTAAACCTGTCCTGATATCGCTTTCGCGCTACCATTGGAGTGCTTCCCGTTATACAAACGTAGTCCCTCTCATCGTTCCAGCCCCAGGACTCGTCGCCCGCGTTGATCGCCTGATGATCGTCTGTGAACCATTTCTTCATTTTTCCGTAGTACTTCAACATGCGCTCGATCAGGTTCAGCGTTTCAATCGACTGCGAAAATACCAAGCTAAAGATTTCGGGTAATAAACAATCAAGAGAATGAAAAAAGTTACAGTTTATCCCCGATTTCCTCGCATTTTTTGATCAGCTGAAGGAGAACCGTCAATTTGGTGCTTAATTCATAGTTGTTTTCGTCGTCTTTGGTCAGTATATCCTTCAGCTTATCAACGAAACTCGTGAAGGCGCTGTTGGTTAACCGTTCCTCGTTTTTATCGCAGCTCTTCTGACTACCTTCCTTTAGCGAAGCGAATTTGTTCGGCGTTAGGAGAATCTGATACGGATGTGCCGTGATTAAAAGGGTCCTCGTGTAATTCGCGGTCATGTTTAAACCACCCTTCCCCAAGTCGACACCGCACCCCTTCATGTGCGTGACGAAGAGTTTGTAAATCTCTTTCTGCTTCGCGGACAGTGCAATCTTCAACACGTACTCCAGTTTAGGCGGCAATGATTCAAAGAGAATCGTATGATCTCTCCTCTAAAGCATTGCCAAATAAAGCCGCAAATCCGTAAAGATCAGAACATACGTTAATGCAGCCTTTCGTGACGTCATGGAGCAAATACGATTGCCTCTTCATAAGCGCCACTTCTCCTTGGGTAGAGTCTTTTTGACTGCCGCCTTCTATCGGGTTCTTGTATCGATTGCTGAACTCTTCGACGGATCCGAGGATATTTTTCTTCACAAAGTCAACCATACAGTAATCTGAAGAGAACGTAGGCGTCCTCGCCACCAGCTGACGACAACTCACATTCTAGGAGATGATTCTGCATTGGAGTTCCTGTCAGGCACAACCTCCGAGTCGTCTTCAGTTCCATCACAGCATAGTATATCTGCGTTTTGCTGTTCTTGAGCACGTGAGCCTCGTCACAGACCACGAGGTCCGGATTCAGGATGATTTTTGTGCATTCCACGCGTAATTTCTCGTCTTTCGGCGCCTTTGAGGGTACGACAAGGTTGCGAAACATTTCATATCCCACGACAAAGACCGAAGGGTTAGCGGATGCCTGCCACTCCTGCAGGACCTTCAATCGATTCCTCATGCTGCTGGAGGTCGGGTGGAACCGATAAACCTAAATAACACACAAATTGCCGTAAAGTTGTAGTAATCAACACCAACGTCAATATTTCGGTTGTCGCATAAATTCAGCCACTTTTCGAATTCGCTTTCCCAGGTGACAACCACGTTCGCTGGAACTATAATCAGCACACGGTGGATGACCTTCGCGATCTTTCTATGCAATAGGACAGCGTGGAGATATGCGATCACTTGAAACGTCTTTCCCAGTCCCATGCAATGAGCTAGGATTCCTGAAACGTGCGAATGAAAAAGAGACAAGTTGGATTCGCTGACCCCCTCCGCCAGGTTTATTCAGCAATTCCATCGATTCTATTGTGCTGTCGTAGAAGAAACGAATTCCGTCCAGCTGGTGAGGCTTCAACCACTTGACAAACTCTTCGTTCACCACTACCGGCTCGGGAGGATCTCCGCGCAAGTCGGCATCCAATACGAACGTCTCCAAACTCGTGTGTGTCGGTCCATTCAACAAGGCCTCGCCATTGTACTCCTTCTGCTTCTCTTCTAAGCGACGTCGCCTTTCAGCTTCATTTTTCTCCGCCTCCACAGTGGACTTGGCTAGCTTATCCTCAGTCATGATCTTCCTGGAGCGAATATGATCCCAGTGCACGTTGCTGCTTCTGGAGTCGGGATTGGACGATCGCTTTGGCGAATTCTTCCTCACTCCACATTCCAAATCACTATCATCGCTTTCGCTGATATACACACGTTTGCCGTGGCTTGCGCGCAAGATCTTCGTTATTTTCAGGTTTCTCTTCCTTTTCTGCCATTTCTTCATCGTCATCTGTTACCTCTTCGTATTCATCGACGTTGCCCGGACCGCGCATCAGCTCGATATGTTCTCTCATCATTTTTCTGAGTTCCTTCGCTTGAAGTCGTCTTTCCCTTAATGTTTCTTCGTCTTCTTCATCTTCCTCTTCTTCCTCGACATCAACTTCAACAACCTCGGCACCGCCGTGTTCTTTCTTCTTTCCGCACGTTGATTTTCTATTTCTCGGAAGCGGCTCCCAAGTTAAACCACCTCGGTCCATGGATCCACCATTTCTTGGCTTCTTGACATCATCATCATCCTCGTCTTCAATTTCAGGCTCTTTGTAGTTGTCGGCCGCTGCCAATTCCCGAATATCAGCTCCGTCTTTCAAGGGTTCTTCGCGATCATGTTCCTCAGCGTCAACGTTTACGGGATCTGTGGCTTGTTCTTCTTCAAAATCATGAACCTCTGCAGCATCAGTTAGGTCGGTTGTGATAGAGAACGTATCTACATCATCACAGTCTTCGACTTCATCGGCAGATCTGTCTTTCCCGAGTTCTTGAAGCGCCGCATCAACTCGATCAAAATCCGCTACGAGGCGTTCCAATGAATCGGTCTCGCGACAGGGCTCATCAACGACCTGTTCTTCTTCAAAATCATCGGCAACATCAACCTCCGCAATGTCAGTTAGGTCGGTTGTGGTAGAGAGCTGGTCTTCGTCTTCACAGTCTTCGACTTCATTGGAAGATCTGTCTTTCCGTTTCCCCAGTTCTTGAAGCGCCGCATCAACGCGATCGAAATCTGCTACGAGGCGTTCCAATGGATCCATCTCGGATTCTACTTTTTCTCGCTCGTCTTTGGTTCGTCGATGGTTCTCTTCAAAGGTCGTATGAGCGCCGTTTCCAGTTTCCACACATTCAGAGTTAGTATTAGTTACGGATAGCGATCCATGAGTGGTTTGATCTTCTTCAAAATCATCGGCAACATGAACCTCTGCAGCTTCAGTTAGGTCGTTTGTGGTAGAGAGCTTGTCTTTCTCTTCACAGTCTTCAACTTCATCGGCAGATCTGTCTTTCCGTTTCCCCAGTTCTTGAAGCGCCGCATCAACGCGATCGAAACCAGCTACGAGGAGTTCCAATGGATCGATCTCGCGACAGGGTTGATCAACGACCTGTTCTTCTTCAAAATCACCGACAGCATCAGCCTCTGCAGCATCAGTTAGGTCGGCGGTGGCGGAGAGCTTGTCTTTCTCTTCACAGTTTTCGACTTCATTAGCAGCTTTTCCTTTCCCCGCACTTTGAAGCAGCTCATCAACGCGATCCAGATCAGCTACGAGGCGTTCCAATGGATCGATGTCGGATCCTACGTTTTGCACGACATCAGAAGGCTCCGGTTCAGTTGCAACAGGAAGTTCTTCTCTGCCGTCAGGATCACTTGGCATTGAACTTGGCCCATACGAGGTCATGACGCTCTAAAATTAATCTTTCCACTATCTTCTAGCGCCTAGAAAACGACAAACCGAATAAGAATCTGAATCCGAATCGTCCGAATCAATCGTGATGATCTCAGTAGAACTGCGTCCTTCGTCCGGGAAGATCGCCCTGTAGGCCTGCGTTGCGGCCTTCCGACGCTCTGGGCTGACCATAGTCTCATGTTTAAAATTCATCAGTTCGCGCGGACAGTCGCGAAGAACCTCCTGGAACTGCAGCAGTCTCTCGACCTCGCCCAGCTGCAGAAGCAATTTGCCTACGTTCTTCGCACAGCTAAAGTTGCGGGTATAGAATATAGAGCATCGTATGGGTGCTCACTCGTTAATTCTGAAGACGCCATTCTCATGGAAATCGCGATTTGAGGCATTCATCACCTGAATTTAAATAAATACGTGAAAGCGAAATCATCAAATAAAATTTTAGAAAAACCGATTGGAGCGCCCGCTAGAACTCCCATTTGAAGGTGGACGCAGTGCGATTGGAGTCCGTCGAGGCGCGCGGTAAGAGGCTCTTAAAGCGATAGATTTCGAATTACGTCCGCGGCATTTACGGCTGTGACCGGGACGTGTGGCAACTTGACAAAAGCCTTCTCATCGTTCAGGTTATGAGACGCGAGTGCACTGCGATAGAAAGCAGTGCTTCTTTTTTGTATATAAGGGATTACAATTGTGTAGTTCTATACACCAGCTGAAATGGCGCAACGATCAACCTTTGAGATCGCTCTGGAACAAGCGGAATCGCAGCTATTGATCAACGCTGATCTTCGATCGGGGAATTCGATCGAAGAAATCTGCCGCGATCTTGCGCATCTCGTGGAAGGACGGAGAATCCGCTCGTTCAGAAGCGTCTACACCGCACCGAGGAGCGCCCGGAGGGCCGTTTCTTCTCGCAGCGGTCTGTCCGTTGACCACCGAAATGAAGAAATCGTCTTTCTGAAGACGATGAACGAAGTCGTTGAGCCACAAAAATGCGTTTTCCACGCCACGGAGATCTCTGTGGAAGAGAAAGAGTTCTTGAATGCGAGAGGAATCGACGCGGAAGCGGCAGAAGACGTTCTGCGAACCGATGACTTTGCAGAAGACGAAGTCGAAATCTGCTGGCTGACCTTCTGCAACCCGTTTTTGATCAACGAGTTGTTCCGGAGGCGCTGGACGAACCTCTCGAAAACGATTTTCGTGGCATCGTGGCAAGGATTTCAAGAATTCCACGAATTCGCGTCCTTCGGCAAAAGGAAACTCTTCGCCCGCGCTTTGGACACTACGCGCTACGTCATCTACGCATTTATCTTTGAAAACTCTCTTCCCGAACGGCCGTGTCCAGAGCCACTGACCAAAGAAAAGAACATTCTGCCGTTCTACATGAAGAGGACCGCAGATGAAGACGACCTTTTCGAAGAGATGCTCGAGTTCGTCCACATCGACGCGAACGTCCGCAGGATCCAGGAAGACTTGGACCAGACTGGAATGACGTCGTCGTTCGTCTGCGACCTTGAGAAACTCCTCGACGGACGGACGCTGACGCGCATCCGCATAATCGGACTTGGAAACTTTGCGACTTGTTTCCAGCCGAGCTCGACGCTCCTTCGCTCAATCGATTTGAGAAATAAAGAATCAATTTTTCGCTTAAAACGCTGTTTGTGGTTGTGAATCCCTATTTATCAACGCAATTATGTATGCTGACAAAGTTTGGCCCATCTGTGCGTGCCTACAGCTGCCTATCTCTTCCCTCTTCCCGTCCTCATCGCCAAAATTTAGAAATTATCGTAAAACAGCCCTGTGCATGTGTTCTGATGGCATGAGCGTTCCTCGCGACCTCGAATTGGAAATCGCGATTTGAGGCATTCATCACCTGAATTTGAATAAATACGTGAAAGCGAAATCATCAAATAAAATTTTAGAAAAACCGATTGGAGCGCCCGCTAGAACTCCCATTTGAAGGTGGACGCAGTGCGATTGGAGTCCGTCGAGCGCGCGCAAGAGTTCTTAAAGCGATAGATTTCGAATTACGACCGCGGCATTTACGGCTGTGACCGGGACGTGTGGCAACTTGACAAACGCCTTCTCAGCGTTCACAGGGGTTATGAGACGCGAGTGCACTGCGACAGAAGCAACGACACGGCACTGATATTTGCAAATCGCTCCTCGTTCCGTATCGCCTGTTGCGCTGCTGAATGCTTGCAACGTCCAAAATTCAAATATTTATAACGATATGAACGATCGAATCACTCGAAAAACAATTATTATCACTGGTAGTACATCACACCGGTCGAGTATTTCCTGTAGTGCGCTTGTGGCACGGCGAGTGGAAGCGCCATTTGTGAGACGCCTGGAAGGCTGACCTTCTTCCTGCCATGCGGCGAGTCGATGTGTAACGATTCCAGGGCGTCTAGGTACGGCGGCGACTGACTTCGCTCTCTGGGACGCTCGAACCGCGGGCATGGACAACTGAACTGTTGATCGGGACGTGGAGGGAGTTGCCTGGGCGAGGGAACCTCTCCCGATGGTCGTCTTCTCGGCGATTGCCGGTGCTCCGAGCTCAGATCGCTACCGTAGTCCGACGCGTAGCCAGAAGTCGAGCGAGAGCTGTCTTGGCGACAGAACGCTTCAGTGGGTGCGCGATAGACGAGTTGACTCTCGGAATTGTGGGGATGAAGGTAGTAACCATGCCACCCGCTGAGCGACGGAGGTCTGACTTCGGTTGAACGCACGCTGGTCGACTGAGGGATGGGCGGACCGGGCGGCGGTTTCTGCCACGGGGTCTCCGCTGGCACAAGCGACTTCCGTGGAGTCGGTTGCAGTGAACTGAAGCGTTTGCGCGTTGTGTTCTCTTGATCGAAGCCGGCGCGCATCTGCTTAATGATGAATCCAACGAGAAGGCGCCACGCGTTCATCGTCTCGCGGCAGCGCCGGTTCTCCCATTCGATCGCGGTCTGCGTCATGCACTCGGCGAAAGTGTCCCAGTATTGCGGACGGAACCCGCGGCCTTGCATCGTGACGTGTTTCTTGCCGAGCGACTGAAATATAACCGATATTGTGGACCGTCGTTTGATTTGCCTGCGGCAGATGTGCACCGCACGCACAAAGGCCACGAAGTGGATACCTCCGATTTCTCTGACATTTGGTGCGATAGTGGGTCCATATGGTAGTAGTGGATCCCACTTGCTGCCGATGTTCAGGTTTGTTCGAGAATGAAGGCCACGAAGTTTGGAACGCGCCGTGATCGCGATAAAACCCCCGACGACGTCACGTTATCGTTAGGCCGCGTGGCCGATCGGTTAACAACTTAACAGCTCTCTTATTGCTTGAGGGCAGAGGTTAGACGTCGTCGGGGGTTTATATCGCGATCGCGGCGCGTTCTAAACTTCGTGCCCTTCGTTCTCGAACAAACCTGAACATCGGCAGCAAGTGGGATCCACTACTACCATATGGACCCACTATCGTGCCAAATTTCAGAGAAATCGGGGTATCCACTTCGTGGCCTTCCCTGTTAGAGTGTACCTGGAAGTGCTGCGCAAGTTTCTCGCCGTATTCCAGGTTTTTGACGATGTAATCGAACGTCTTTGTGAAGACCACAGCGTGTTGCCGGAAGCGCGGATCGTACTTGAGACGTCCTTGTGGGATTTTCTGCAACCCGAAGATCATTTTGATGTCTGGTTGCGCCGTCAGCACGAGGAGGAAGATTCGAGAGCCTACGTTGTCCGCTCCTGTCTGAAAATGGCAGAAATGTGGATGTTTTCCAGGTTACTGTAATCCTCACTTTGCGACTGCGTTTCCAACTGTTCTCGATCAAAAGCCGCTGACGTTTCGAGAGAATATGCGGATTGCTGTGGACTTTGTTCAACGAAGTGCTCGAAGCTGAAAGCGAGAGATTCCGCGATGCTCCCTGGGCCTCCTGAGACGAAATCTCGTCACTGGAGCCTCTGGCCGAAGAACTTCCCCTGAAAGAGGAACAATTCTAATTAGTTGCACTCGGCACTGATTCTCAATTACCTTCTACGCGCCGAGCAAAGCGAGGATTTGTTCTCCTTGGAGCTCGAATCGTTGCTACTCGCACTTCCGCGCGATTTCTTCGCTGAAATTAATTGAAATGAACGTTCTCTGCGCCTCCCAACCTCATTAAGTGAAAGAGAACAGAAAAAGCTAATTAAGGTTCTATTTCTGCGAAAGATCATAAAAATGCGCAAAAATAGAACAATAAAAGCCTCCGATCTCTTGGCCTCGCGACCGAGTTCGTCATGCGAGTCCACACGTCAAAGTTACGGTACTTACCGGGAACGGAGCTGATGCGTTTCTGTCGTCCTCCACACGCGTCTTCAGTCCCCGAATCAGAACTGTGATTCGCGCCCATCTCTGAAAGAAAAAATGGTCAGAGATCGTATTTGAGGGTGAAGCAGATTGTGACTAAACTCAAAAGTGCTGAGGAGTAAGCCAGCGGCTCATCCAAGCTCATGTCAGCCTCACAAGAGGAGCGGCAAATCAGAGATTACAGATTCAAAACATGAATGTTAAGTCTTCGAAATGAAAAGTTGTTTCCGAAACGCTCTCGAGTGCCTCGCGCGCTCGCGCGCGCACGCAAAACACGAATGGAGGAGGCAAGAAGCTTTGCGGGCGGGAGAGTCACTCCTTTAATTAGATTCGAGATGCGCCTCCACCACCACCAACGACGTTGACGCCACTTTTCGCATCATCGAGCTTCAAGGACACACGCACGACACAAGTGAAAGTGCGCGTTGTTGTTTTGAGGTCAGAAGACACAAATTAACGTTAATGAGCTCCTCACGTGTTCGAGCAAAGTGCGCCAGCGCTTTTTCTACGCAGACGAATCAAGCGCTTGCTTCTGGTCAGCTCTGTGAACTTCAGATGGTCAGTTCAGGCAGTGCTCTATGGCTGCAAGACTAGCAAGAGCTCTGATTGCATACAAATGACGTCGATTAGAATTATCCGAAACGCTGCTGCGTAATCCTCTCGAAAAAAACTCGAATATCGGCGTTCTTTGGAGGGAACTTGACCGAACAGAGGAGGAATTCGCATCGTAATTAGTCAGCGACGCGCTTGAGCGACGAAAGATGAGAAGTTCGCATACTCCAACCTCGCCCCTGGGGCCTTCGTCTCCCTTTCATCACAATCTCACGTTGTTAGTCATTCGCGAGGCAAAAGCAATCGTCACTCGCTAGAATGTGGCTTTGAGTGATTTTTGGTTATGACATTTTGGTCGGAATGTAGAACGTTCCAGTCTACAGTAACCTAATGGCTTGAATTGACAGACGAACGTTTCCACCGAACAATAGACGCTCAAAGGACACGTTTCTACACTTTAGAGAACCCCCAATCCCTGAAAATCACTGTCATCTCGTTCCGAAACACGTGTAAATGATCTGCGTCCTCAAATGGTCACATAATTAGCACATTTGAGGTGTGAAAAAGTGCAATTTGTGAACATCTGTGCTTAAAAGCGCACGTTTTAAGCGCAATCAAGCGGATTCGAACTTTCAGGACTAAATGCAGCAGCAAACGGAGTTCTCCAAACAACTTATAAATCGAGTTGTTGCAGAGCAGAAGGCAACAACGACCTGGCCTGAACTAGGGGGCTCATCATCGTTGTTTTCGTCGCAATGAGTCTCGGCGTCGCGAAAACGAGGACTGCACATACAAATGGCCGGTCTCCGCCTCCCCAAGACTCAATCTCACGTCGTTAATTTCCCGAAAAGCGGGAAAACGTGCGCTTATTTTCTATTAATATTGACTCATCAGGACGCGGAATATTATTCCGAGAATAGTTCGCAGGGATGAAATTGCACGCGCCTCCAATTATCCCAACTCGCAACAGCAACAGAACGCTGCTTCTGGAGACGCGAGTGCCCGAAAAACAGAGCTTAGCGTGCTCCTCTGAACCTGCGGCTAGATCGGAAGCCGCTTATGAAGCCAATATGCAAAAACCGGAAATGAAAAGAGTCAATCTTCGTTCCAGGAGCTGAAAAACACGCGAATCCACGTTGACAAAACTCTCAAGAGGCTCTCAGTGAGTCGAACGAGCCACGTATGCGATGTAGGGCAAATTTGGTTACTCATCGCGGCTCAGATGCGGCCAGAAAACATGCAAAGCACGGTTCGGAGACAATCTGGCTACATCAAACGGATGAATTTATGGATTTATGACGCGCTCATCGGAGAAGCGTCGAGTTTCGAAACCCGGGGATGAAGCTAAGAGCCGCAGACTTTGAATTCAAAGTTGTTGACACTAGTTATGAGGAAGTCGCTGCTTAGCATTATCCGGTAAACTCCCACGTGGATTGTCTGCACTTGTGAAAACAAATTTCCGGTACTTAATTGATGGCTTAGTTCTTCGCAGGTCTCTTTCCCAGCCCTGAATGGTCTTCTAGCTGGTAACAGCAAGGAGATGAGTTAGAACGCGGTAAAAGTCAAACTTTGCTAGTGCAGCGTTGCCCAAACGACGCCGACAGCGTGCAGACAACTCAGTGGAGACCAACGGCGTCTAACCCTAAGAGAGCGGTTTGCAAGCAAACGTGACAAAGTTCTGATAAGCGAGCGCAAAGCGTCTGCGTCCATCGGCAATTTATCTTTGCAGCGAAAAGGACGAAAAAATCGCTCCTCCATCGGAGCAATTGACGTTTGGCGTTCGGCGCTGACGAGCGATTGATTTCAATTAATTTCGCCGTTGTGGTTTGACCCTCCCACAGACCCAGGGTCATTCTGGTTTGGCCCAATGCTAACTTGATGCGTTCTAGATGCACACGCACGTCCGCGAGCACAAACGCAGTTTCTGGTAAACACGTTTACAAAAAACATCAGAATTGGTGAAAAGACGAGCGCAAACATGAATTAATCCGCCAATTTGCACTTTCGCTCATCGAGGTTTCCTTCGCATATCAATCATCGTCGAAATCGCCATTTTTTGGTGCAGCGAGCCGGGATGCAACAAGACAGAGGCAATTCGTTGAAAACACCGAGTTTTGACGGCACGCCGCAGGCGTTTGAATAGCTTATTGTTTAGTCATTTAGCTACAGTGTAGCTCAGAGAGCCCGGAACTCTCGACCTTTATCTCGAGAGGGCGTTCCGATTTCAGTTTGCGATTCCCACGAGAACAAAATCAGTACACATCATAAATCAGGTTGACCTTTTGCTTTGTTGACTACAGCGGATGCTTGGAACAAATAGCAACATTTAATAAAACAGATGGACGGACAAATTGGACTTTTTTTGGCGCCTAAATTGAAGGTCAATGAGCACTGATTCATCTCGTTATTCCTCGGTCAAACTGGATGCGAGCGGTCAATATTTAATTCTGTTGACATTTCTCGAATTAATTATTTGCAGATCTCACTTTTCGTTGCGAAAGCCTCGAGATCGAATGTAAACAAAAAGCAAACACCATCGTGCTGGGACCCAATTAAAGAAATTGTCGCGAGAAGAAACTTTTGATTCATTCTAAAAATTGGGGACGAAGAGCGTTTGCGTTGCATGCAATGCGATGGATTTGTGGGGCGGAAGACCGGGAAGCTTTGAAACAAAGCGACGATTCAGTCGCTCTAGAACCTGACAGTCCAGCAGTTCAACGGAACTAACTCTGAATATTCAAGATAAGCAGAATGCAATCCTCACGTATCTCCGTCAAAAACGTCCAAACGCAAAAAAACGCGTCAATCGTTGAAATTAGCCACTTTTTCCTTTTTGCTCCAGTATCTCGAGCAATCAGGCGTGAAAACAAGTTGACGTGAGCGATTCGCGATGACGTGATTCAAAACACGTGTGAAAGTGTGTTGAGGCAGGAATGACCTAATTGAATGCGCGCGGCTCTATTGGTTCTGATGCTGTGCGGGCGCCCTATGCATACATGCAGTTCCGGGAACGATTAACATGCCGCAGATGGGTTCTCGCGCACTCGAGAGGGCCGAGGACGAGTCTAGAGATCAGCGGAATTGACGAAGAGATAATATAAGAGAACATCTTTCAAGAAGTCAATTTCCGGTTTGCGATTCCGTCGAAACCAAACTGCGTGAGACGCGTTGCACTCTCGACCGCAAGCAAAACAAGCCGACGAGCAATTGTCTGGCGCAGCTGGGAGAGCGGCTGCTGCATTGTTTGCCACTGACCAGGGGGTCGAAACCAGCTGGAAGCAACGTTTTTTGGTACTTTTTTGGTTTCCATTGCCCGTTTTGGTGAAAAGATAAAAAAAAAGGAAATTTTGGATTGAGACGCGAACGCGGAGCCCTTCGAGCGCAAAACAAGCGACGAAACGAGCGCACTCGCAAACGCCAAACGCTTACAATTGACTAATAGAGCCCCGAATGTAAACAATTTCATTTTCAAGGGAATTCAAAGGTGTTTACATGCGGCTAAGACCATCTGCACTAAGCAAAGTATTTACGCGGAAAATGTGATTATTCCCATATTTGGATTAAAAACGGGACTTGTGGATTGTTATGAGTAAAGATCTCTGAAATCCTTTGAAGCTTCGGTAAACACCGATAAGCGAGTTCCCAGGGATGGTGGAAAACATGACATTTCAAGTTTTCAAGCCACTTGGGAGAAGATTGACGGACAAACGGTGATTAACGACTTGCAATTTGCAACATTTCACACTCGAGCGGAGTTTAAAACTCAAGCAGCAGAATTCCGTTGATACGTGTTGCGAGCGAGGTGACCCTCCGTCCAACTGTAATTCGATTTTCGAGGATTGAAGAGAGACACAGAAAGCTGAAAGGAGACGGAACCTAACAGGGGATGAGTGTGGCACGTGTGTGGTCGTGCACGCCTGAGGCGAAAGGGAAATTAATTTAAGTTTCGATGTTTTGGCGCCAAATTCGATTGAAAGAGGCAAACAGAAGACAGAGTTGAAGCAGAACGCGATTTGCGGTTGGGAGCTCGACCGCTGATTGGAGATTTCAAAATGGTCAATTGCGAAGGGTCAAAGGAAGGGCATCGGTAGAGTCTTTTGGTTAATCGAATGTATCGAATTTGCAGTTTCAATACCTCACTGGACCTCTCGCTCACAATCAGCGACTGTGCAATAACGAACGTGTTGTTGTCTATATACCTGCGAGCGAATTGCGTTGAAAACGTGGCTCGTCTGGTCGAACGTGTGAACTTTCAATTTGCTTGTGTTTGCGGATCAACAATATCCAATGTCTCGCATCCAAATTCTGGCATTCCACGTCCGTTCCTGATCGTGGCTAATCATGCGAAAGGATAATACGCGAAAACAGGAAGTAAAAGGACTCCTTTCTGGATTTTCCGCTCTTTGCGCGAATATTTCACGCAGGTGTGTGATGCGCGACCTTCGAGAAATGAAAATATCTCAAAACAATCCCGAAGAACCGAATTTTATCGTCGTCAACTTCAACTTATGGCCGCGGAGCGCTTCTCGCTTTCAAAAATGACGATTTTCAGCGAAAACGCCGTCAACACTCCACACAGGCCCAATCTATCAACACTCGTCGACCAAATCCTGTGCTCATGAATAATTCAGAGCGCTGTGACCATAGTCCACCTCCTCTAGTTGAATCAACGCTCGAAAACGAAAGTAAACAACGCGAAAAAAGAATCTTCTAATTAAGATACTCCACATTAGGATTTGCTGCGCATAATATGCGCCGATTATTCCGCAGGTCGTGAAAAAACGGAACGATTCACGTCGGAGCGAAACGGATTGACAAACAAAGATCCTTTTTTTGCTCCCATTTGCTGCCTTGAATGTGTTTGTACTTCCCACATGCAATCCAGTCGACCATTAAATGAGGTTTCTGGCCTTTGAGGCGATAAATTAGGTTGATAGCAGCATTCCACATGTTGCGGGCGCGGATATTTCAAGATTCCCGTCTGCACTCTTGGGTCAACGTGGGAGGATGCGCAGCACGTAGGAAGATGACGGTTTTTTGAATGACCCACGCGTTTCTGCAATCCCCTACAATCCCCACAATTCACTTCCGCGCACAAAATGGATCTCGTTATCTGTGTCCGCCGTGTAAACCTAATCGGCTACGGGACGCACCGTAATCGTTTTAAATCATAATTTCAATTAAACTTCTATTCTCACATCATCCGCCAAAGTTCCTCTGAGATTCACGGAGGAGATTCGTAGTTTGCCACATTTCGACATGCAAAACAATTAAATTTTAATCAGTCAAACTAATTTTAGATGCTGCACAATCACACATACACGAATCTAGTTTATGAGAAGCGCATAACGCACTTTTGACTACTCGCGGATCCCTGTATTCTGTATAACAGGCAAACGGTTCGGTTAGCGGTGTAATAGGCAAAAGCCCGGAGTTCACTCATCCCCAGACGGTTTTTTCTTTCCCGTTCACACTGCAGAGTCTCTATCTCTCAATTTCCGGTCGACAACCCCATTCCGGGTCGTGACGTGCGGGTTCCGATTTTCCTGCAGACGTTTACTGACGTTAACACTGCAAAAAGAGTTTAATGCGCCCATAACATTGCGAATGGTCTCTTTTCCGCGTTTGGAAGCGCATAAACTTGGAGATCTTTATGTTTGCTATAAGCGCTTTGCTCTTGCTTGAAGTTGCTCTCATTGCAAACGCTTTGAACTGGAAAATAGAATGTCAAAAGTTTGATGCTCGCCCGGGTCAACAATTTTTGTTTTTTCCATGTTTGACGATTTTGTCCTTTTCGTGATGTTTGCAAAACAAGTAAAACTAGACTTATTTTTAGAAATTGCCGCTCAGCAACTGTTTTGATTCAACTACCTCTCACATCACAGTCGCTGCGAACGAGCTACACAACAACCCACATTTCGTGCAGATTCCACGCTCTCTTTGATCTTCTGAAATCACCTGTTCCACTTACCGAACTTCCATTTGCGCGAAACGCGCGCGAAGATTCCATCATAGTCGTAGGTCGAATACATGCTGCTGTGCTGCCACTTTAGGCGCCGCTTAAGCACTGAAACGAGCGAGATAAGCGAGTACTCAGATATGCGGCGGGATATTCTCCCACGAAGAGATCACACGTCTTATCACACTTGCAAAACTGCTCGCAAGCAGAGTACACGTCGCCAAAATTTGATTTACACTTGCGCGCAGACTCGGTTGGCGCCAAAAAAGGGTGAAACGTTGTTGCATCTAAAGGACTCGTTAGGCTTGAGAGGGGAGGAGTTGGCTGGAGATTGTTAGCACGCGAATTGGGACTAAAACGACTTAAGCTTAGCAGGGATACTTCAAGGTTCCTGCTGGCGTCGCTTGGCGCCGCCCTCTTTACCTCATGCAACAACCCAACCCATCGAAAACAGATTGAATGGCCTTATTTATGAGTTTGTAGAAAAGGACATAACATCTGTTCGTGAATATACGCTTCCACCTGCCAGAGGGGAATTGGTCCAAAAAGAGCCCGAAAAAAGCAGAATCGCCCACACCGGAAGGGAAAGCGTGATCTAGATGCATTAAAAACAAGGGCGCTTCGGAGTACTTCCAGTGAGAGTGCGAAGCACTTCTTCGTAAGCAAAACGTGAAAACGGGGAACAAGTGGTTGGTTGGTTGACATATGGTGGTCCGCAAGCGAAATTACTGACAGTTTACGAATTCATTTCTCATCAGCAACAGTGACAACAGACGCCTCCTTCGACTGGCTCAGACGCAGTGACGATAGGTCCATGTTCGACTTCACCTTGCGCACATCACCGAAGGAGACCGACCGAGACGCGCTTGTCAGCGACGAGATACTCTTGACGACTTTGAGGTTATCTCGTGACGTCATCGCACTCGAAGGCAAAGGGTCTCTGAAAACAAAGAAAACAATAACGGAAAATTAAATGTTGGCTCACTTGGCCGTTTTCCCCAAGGGAATGACAATTTCCTCGGTGATTGTCTCCTTGTCCGAACGCCGCGATGAACGTTTGTCCGTTTCGGCGGACATTGACAGTGGACGCGTCGCCTCCTCGATCTCGAACGGTGCCTCTTCACTCTTTCGCTTACGGTCAGATCTGCAAGTATCAGAGCATCAGAAACGATCGCCGATAGACTCGAAATTCATTTGTAACTTTGGAATAAACGATTCCGCATCATCACGAATGCACAGTTGACTGCAAAACCAATGAATGGCGAATTATTTTGACGCTCATCCCATGCGGGAAGCTCAGCCATCGTGAAAATACTAAATTTTGGGCGCACTTAAACAAGTACGTCGTCTTGTACCCAAATAACGCCATAAGCAATTTCGCAGAACGGTCGAGCGAAATGTCTATGAACTTAAAATTAACATGTTGACAACAAATTAATCCAAAAGTGCACCAATTTACAGCGTTTTTGGATCCCGAATTGACACCGTCAACTTCTTTTTCATGTTTCGAGTTATTTCCGACCGAAACGAATCACAATTTTCGCACTTTTCCCCTTCCTGGTTTCTTTTCGCGGATTTGGAGCGTTCAAAAAACAAGTCGAGAAAGCGCAGTTTCTGTTTTTTGTGGATTCGTTGAGACGCGCTTTAGATTCGCCGCAGAATTCAAGTGCTACATACAATATTCAAGCAAAACAAACTGCGAAACTCACTTTTCACTTTCCTCCACCTTTCGTTTCGTTTTCTCGCTCAATTCCTTCGATTCTCCTGGCTGAAATCGACGTAAAAAAACAAAAAGCGGAGAGAACGCACCTTTTCCTGATCAGATCCGCTCTCTTTCTGGCACGAAACCAGCGCAAATGTCGTCAGAGCCGCGAAGAACAAGGCGAATAGTGCAAAGTCGATACACATCAGCGGAATTGAGGCAAAGTTGCTTAGAAGAACCATGATTTCGACTTCAATCGACCGTTCAACCGACCTAAACCTGCTGGAGTGGTAAGCGAATGGTTGCTGAAGCGGCAATCGTCTGAATTTTTCTGCAATTTTCGGATTCGATCGGGTTGTTCCGGCACCCCGGAATGGTTTTCTGTCTACTCGCAAGGCGTTGTGCCTGTGCCACCGAACCCGTCGGAAGACGTCTGAATTCAATTCAGCCCGATTCCTTCAGATCTCACTTCAATTATCGGAAAAGCTCAGAAGCGGTTGAATGATGGAAAAACCATCAGATGGCTCGGCTACGACGGCTCGTCCAGCACGCGTTCATCGGAATTTCGCGTCGATGAAGACGGCGATCTCGTCTCTGATGTCGATCAGCGCGAGTCGCAACTCGCAGAGCACCACGAAGCGCGACGCCCAGAAACCGAGCGTGAAGACATCGAGTCGTGCAAGTCAAAATCGGAAGACGAAACTCGCGAAGAAGCAACATGAGCGTCAGGCTGTCGATCAGCTGAGCTGTGTGAGCGTGAATCAGCGGCGACGGACAGCAACGTTGACCGGCAAGGGAGGCGCCGGCGATCGAGGCGATTGCACCAGCACGCTGGGAAACAGCACGACGGGCGAATTCGGAGTTGGAGAAGTCATTGACCGCAGCAACGACGGCAAACGGCACGAGTTGGCGGATCATCTGCGTTCAATTGCGCCGTTCAACAAGCGTTGGAGTGTGAGTTTAATACCGATAGCGCGATCCGTGCGCTAGATTCTAATGGTCTAATGCAACGTACCGCCATTTCAGGTCACGAGAACAATCAGCGAAGGCACCTACGGAGTCGTTTTTGCCGTCCAAGACGTGGAAACAGGCGTGCATGGCGTCATCAAAGTGGCAAAGTCGTTTGGCAACGACGCGGGAAACCAAACAGCCGAATGGGAATCGTTTATTCTCGAGAAGATGTATCGCTGCGTAAGAATCCGCCACATTTAGCTCAACTCATGCGCTGTTTCAGAACGCGAACGCCTCAATCGTGCGACTGCTCGACAAGGGAATGTTGGCTGATCAGCACGGCGAAGGAATGGAGTTCATGGTGCTCGAGAAGGCGGAGATTCCGATCATGGACTATCTGAATCAAGTCGGAGGAACCGAGCGGAAGTATCGTGTTGCGCAAGTAATGCTGCAGATGCTGAAGGGAATCCACGATATGCACGCGGAGGGACTTCTCCATCGCGATCTGAAGCCCGACAACATGGGAATTCTGAGCAAAGAGCAGCCAGTGGCGGTGCTTTTCGATCTGGGAATGGCTCGCATGTATACGGATTTCTTTGGTGATGTAAGTTGTGCGTTGAATTCGGTCAACATCGATGTTTATAGGCCAGGGTTCCTAGGACCTGTTGTCCCTTCCGTGGCACCCCGGAATGGGCTTCAGGCTACGCGCAAAAGGGTCGGGAGCAAACGCGATTTGATGACCTCATCGGTTGGCTCTACGTCGCGTGCGAACTCTTCGACGAAGCTGTCGAACCAATGCAACCGCTTCCGTGGACCTTCCGAAACAGCCACAAGGTAGGTGTTCGCTGCATTGACAGCTCCATTCAATCAATTTCTAGATTCTGCACTTGCTGAAATCGGTCAACTGCCCGGCGAGAATCCTCCTCCGTCACTGTCCGAAACAATTCTACGCGATTAATGCGTATCTGATGACGGCGAATCGCTACGCAACGCCCGACTACAGATTCCTCGCGATGAAGGTGAAGGAAGCGATCGATGAATTGGAGGAAAAAGTCAAAATTCTTCGGAAGGAACGCGCTGCGCGACACTCCGCCGCCTCGACAGAGGCGAAGCTCTCAGCCTCCATGAAGACATGCAAGTCGAAGAGCGCTCCTCCGTGATCGTTTGTCCCTGTACAATTTATTCTTATTCGCTGCAACATCTAAACGTCATCTATAGTGTTGAGGAGTTTTTTGACTGCTTTCGATTTCACAGAGATGCTGTGGATGTCGAGAGTCTTCGTAATTCGCTTGATTTGACGTTTTTGGGCGTAATATTCGCAGCCGTAGTAGATGGCGAAGAGTGGAATCAGCGCGAGGATTCCCAAGGGTCCGAGAATCAGAATCTGGAATCGGACGATGCGGGGAGATGGTGGGGAGGGCAAGGTTACCTTCTTGTTGTAGAAGTAGTAGACGTCGCGAGTGTCGAGTTCGGTGCAGAACTGCCCGCCGTAAGGCTTCTCACACACTGACCAAATCCGTTTCAATGACGAAATGACGTTGACTCACTACTTACCGCATTCTTGCATGTCGCTCTTCTGTTTGCCGTGGAAGCAGTTGATCGATTCGCAGCGGTCGCCTATGTAGCCGTCGAGGCAGCCGAGGCACCTGAGGATGCATTTAACTGCGCTTACGCTTTCTGGACAACTCACGATCCATTGAGATGCCGTTCATACGAAGAACACATCATCTTGAACTGACAGTGGGTGCCGACATAGTCGTCGTTGCAAATACACGCGCCGTTGACCTCGTTTCCGTGCACACATCTAGGAAATCAGTTTTGAAAAATAAAAACAGCATCTACGAGAACCTTACGTTATGCGAATCGCCTCGTAGTAACGGTCGGGAACGGTGGTCGCGAGCGCAAAGGACAGAAGCATGACGGGAATTAAGAGAGAAAACATGTTTTCTGGAAAGGTTTTTAGGAAAATAAATACGATGGCGAGAGCGAAGGAGACCACTTTACACCGTTTCACAGGTTACAGCGGAGCGAAAAGGAAGTGAAACGAGTTCTTGTTTGTTCATCGCAACATTTCATACGCCTGCGGTGTTTGGCCACATTCAAATGCTCTTTCGAGGATTCGAATCGAGGCACAACTGTACAGCTTTCCTGGTAGTTGACCGTTTTGGCCTAACTGCTCACATAAGACAAACATCTAACTAAGTTCGAATAAATCAATAATCTCTTTAGAATTCAACCCGTCGGCCTCCAAACAAACACGCACCGCGCCAATCAACAGCGAGTGGGTGAACCGCAATCGTCAGAATGTGAAGAAAGCGCAAAGAACCACCTAGGACGGAGAGTTCGATCCCGCAATCAAGCGAAACAACGCGAACGAATCGAACAAACCATTGAAGATGCGAAACGAAATTAGCCTCAGAACCTGACTTTCGTTCATTACGAGCGCGAGGTGGCGGCGTCGCACGTCGGCGCAATTATGTTTCCAAGGTCGAGATGACCTGAAATTGTACATATACAAGATGACGATGATGGCCGCCGTTGTGCCTAACAGACTGTGGACAAATTGGAAATGTTGTTTATACATTAAAAAGATGAAAAACAAGTTTTCTGGAGACAAAAATGTTAATGCGATCCTTGGGCGGACATGAGCAGTTTGTTCAGGTCGAGTTTGACGGTGTTACTGCCGCTCGCAAGCTTCTCGGGGCCAATTGACTGAAATTTACGGATTGACCTGGATCTGTTGACATTTTGAAAAGTCAAGGGTCGTGGGGTCTGATCCCCGGACCGCTTGATTGATGACCAAGTGCGCTATACCTGGACAACGCTGAAAGAAGAGAACCCCGGCTTTTTCAGGCCGTGACCGAGGGCTGGAACGTCGTCGGGAGTGCTGGGAATCGGTTCAGGCTTGCACGAAGGCGCCTTGTTGAATCCGCATGCGTATTCTTCGTATGCGACTTTGCCTCCGAGGCGATAGCAGCGGTAGACCATCTTATCTTCGACAACGTCTTGGCCGATCTCGAGGTTTCGTTTTTCGTCGATGTAGCAACCTGTACGTGCATAATTCGACTTGCTGCTGATGAATTATGGTGCTATATACCTTTGATATCGGTGATTCCATTCGCGCACTTGTATCTCAGATGTTTCGCCGTGAACTCGTCGCCCTCTTTGTACTTTTCGCCATTCTTCGTGCATCCAGAGGCTAAAACTCGCCAGTTGCCACCTGCCTGAGCACGATAACTGACCCTGCGCATAGTATTGAATGTTTCCGTTGTTGTCATCGCAGTTGTGAATGACCTCGCCGTCATCGACCTTCGTTCCGGGCTCCATTTTCACGACGTCTTTGTTGTTCTTCAAGTAGTAGCAGCCGATGATCTTGTATCCGTCCTTCTGACAGATCATGCGAATGAATGCGCCCTGGATCTCGTCTCCAACGTGGTATTCCTTGTTTTTGACATTGCACGTCGATTCTGAAAAGCCCCATGATTATGAACCATGCGTGCGAGCTACCGTACCCTCGGTGTAAACAACGGTCTTGTTGGAATGTTGCTCGCATTTGTGCCAGAATCCGTTGACGTCTTTGGTTTCTCCGACTTTGATCAGCGCTTTGTTGGTGCGTTTGGAGCCCACGCACGCTAAAAGGAGATGAATTTGCCTGAAACAGGAGTGAAAACGATCAAACCAGCGACTTCTTCGATTCCATTGTTGCAGTGATACTTGAAGCGACCGTTCGGGCGCTCGTACTCACTTCCGTGCGCTTTTACGGCGCCCATGACGTCGATGCAGTCGTAGACTTCCTTCCCATCGGGGCCCTTGTGGCTGTTCATCTTATTCGGGACTTCATTGCCTGCAAGAGGAGATCAATGAAGTGAAGAAAATGACAAACTCGGTCGGCCACACACGTTCAGTTGATTGAAATCAACAAATTTCACTTCATCGCGATGCTTAATTCCAGAACTCTTTCTGCGCTCGCTTCTCTCTGACCGAATTACGGTAACAACAAGGCGGCCAACTCACCCTGTTTGTCCACAAAATTGTTCGGCATCGTCTCGTAGCGAACATTTCTGGATCCGCTTCCCGAGAAGGTCTGCAGAATAGCGTATCGCTGCTTCTCGACCGGATTTTGGGCCGAAACGACGGCGCAGAATAACAGCAACAACAACACAACTCCCATTTTGGTAGAAAACGAAGCGCCAACTGCTTGTGGGGTGACGAGCGCCGGGCGATCAAGGGCGTCAGCGAAGAAGAAAACCTGATGAGCTTATTACAACGAACGCGGCTATGTTGGGGAATGTTTTCGTTCTTCTCATTAATCTTTGCGCGAACGAGCGTACGCCGCCCATGAGAAAAATGCCAAAAACTGTGATCGTTTGACTTTTCCTGTTCCTTCAAAGTGCAACCGCGCATCTTCTGCCGCTCAGGGCGGACTGGTCGAGCGCTTCCAGTTTGAGAAGCGGTTCGGAACGCTGCACACATCTGATTTTGATTGCTCTAACAGTATTTGCAAGCTGTGCATTGTTCTTCAAATTGAACTGATTTTTGACGCTTTCGGACGTCTCCAGGCCTGTATGGCGACAAACAACATTCCATTGCCGGTCACCAGTGTGTAATGTATGAACGCATACATATTTTCAGTTGTTTTGAGTGAGAAAATCCATCGACAATTAATTATTTGCGTCCCCAACTGTTTGTTCTGCGATGTTCAAGAACACGCATCATCACATGACGGGGAAAGATGAAAATGCAAAAATTGTTGTGAGCGGAAGATCACTCGGTGCCCGATTCCGCGCGACAAGCTACGAACGCGAAGCTGACAGCAGTCGGCAACGCGAGAGGCGTTTAACGTGCAACCTGAACGGCATGCCGAATCCGAACAGGCCGCAACCACAAAGACTCCAAGTCGCGCAGATAGGACCACGAAGGCCCTGACACCGAAGATCCATGCCCACAACTACGTGGCAAAGCCGAATGCTTTTATTCAACCTCGACCAACTCTACTGTTCGTCGGCAACGATGTGAGGAGAGTCAGACGAACAGAGTTCAGCAAACAACCCGACAAATCAACGCGGTGCGTGCTTTTCTGCAATTTTTTGCTCTCGAGCGATAGGGGTCGTCCCGGCTCGAATTATTTCGTCTTTTGAAAGACATTGCAAATATTTTGTTGTTGACGAAGATCGTGTGGCATCGCCTTGGCCCTCTGGTGCTGATAAAGCTCACGGGTGGGCGGAGAGCACTCGGTGCCGAATCCGCGCGGCGAACTGCAGACGCGCAGCCACAACCCGGTGGCAATGAACAGTTAAAAACTGAACAGCCTGGCCGGGAGACACGTCTTCTGTCTGAGATCGACGCGCAGATGAAATTCCATCGATGAAATGCTTTCATCACGGCATCAGATGATGAAATCGTGTGCTCTGCGGTGTTCGCCTCTCCTTCACGTGGTCGACTCTCCCCATTCAGCTAGAATATTTCATTGTGAACAGTTCATGCAGCAAGGCTACATTTATATATTGGTGGGTGTGCCGCAGATCAAAGCACAAACTCCAAAATCTAATCCTCACGACACACATCAGCCGCAAAATCACTTCAATTTGTGTTTTCTCCAACACAGTTCTCTTTCGCCTGTTTGTCGCATTAATCGGAGCGCCACTGTCACCTATTTCTCGTCATGTGGTTGCTTCCGCTGATCCTCTTCGTCGCCTTAGATGCTTCGGAAGCCGCGAAAATCCTCGTCACTTCCGCTCATGACTCCTCCAGTCACATCAACAGCATGCGACCCTATTTTACGCGGTAAACGCGAGGAAAACAGGTCGACTCAGGCTAATATCGATCGGTTGTTGCAGTCTCGCCGACGCGGGACACGATGTAACGGTTTTGGATACGAGTTCGAGCAAGAAACCCAAGGATTTTGGACCGAAGGTGAAAGTGGTGCACATCTGCATCACCGATGAGCAACGCGAGTCGGTTGTCGGCAAGGATGCGGCGAAGAGCATGGGCGAGAGGCAGTGGACCCAGGATATGTCCACGATGGTCATGAGCATCATCCACGTCATCATGAACAAGGCGTTCGGCCTCTTTTTGGACCACCACGCGGATACGGTAGGTTGTTTTCACTGCGTTTTTCTGCATTTCAACCAAATTTCAGTTCAACTCGATCGACAACCAGAAATGGGACCTGATGATCACGGATGAACTCTTCGGCGTGCACCAATTCGCACTGAACATGAAACACAAGCGGGCGAACGGCACTCCGTACATCGTGTTCTCGACTTCGATGATGTTGATGAGCAATTACATTGTGAACTCGTTCGGTAGGTAGCTCACATTGCTTTGAAGTAGAGCAGAGGCCTCGTGGCGCAATGGATAACGCGTCGGTCTACGGAACCGAAGATTGCAGGTTCGAATCCTGCCGAGGTCGAAATTTCTTTTTGAAATTTGAAATTCTTCGGATGCCATTCTCACGTCTTTCAGGTCGTGTTGGAACCACCCGACCTGGAATGTTCGTCTCTCTTCCCGCCGACAGCGGCGATGTTTACAATCCTACAAACTTCAACCACAGACTGCAGGGTTTCGGTCAAGATGCTGTGGAATACTTGGGTTTTCGATACTTCGGTGCGTTTCGCAGAATTACGGTAGATGCGAAATGGATAATTTCAGTGCAGAACTTTGGAATGAGCAACATCGCACGGATCGGAGTGGAGGATTTCACGTGGAAAGAGTACATGAAAGGGTCGTCGATGTTCTTCACCGACCACTTTGACCGATTTCAGTTCCCGGTGCCCGAGGGAACCGATTTCCGCGGCGTTGGATCGCATTGTCCCCAACAGAAGATCCTGACTGGCGAGTTTCTGCAGTTTGTCGAGGACCCGAACTCCAAAGGAACAATCTACATGGCGTTCGGAAGCCACGTGGAGTGGGATTACGCGCCGGAACACGTGTTCAAGGCTGTAGAAGAAGCGTTCAATGAACTCACCGACTACCGTATCATTTTTTCGTACAACGGCAAAAAGCCAATGAACCTGGGAAGCCACGTGAAGGTGACGAAATGGGCGCCGCAGTCGGAGATTTTGGCTCATAACAAGACCATGCTGTTCATTAGTCACGGAGGTCTCAAAAGGTGAGATTTGCCACGTGGAATGTGGAACTTTGCCATTTCCAGCATGAAAGAAGCGCTCTGCTCGCTCACCCCGATCGTCTACATGCCGCTCTTTGCTGAACAAGCGCACAACGTGCGTATCGCTCTGGAAATGGGAATCGGCGGCGCGCTGAGCAAGTATACGGTAGACAAGACGATTTTCCTCCGAGAAGTTCGCAACGTTCTCGACAACAACGCGAAATTCGCGAATCAAATACGCAAACTCCACAGCGTCTACATGGATCGACCGATGGCTTCGCTCGATGAAGCGCTGTTCTACACGGAGCGGATTTTGCGACGACACGGAAGAGATATTCACTTCAAGCGTGCAGGAATCGACCTCAGTTGGAGGGAACATTTCCATTTGGATTCGATCGTTCTGTTGCTAGGCGGTTTGTGGTTGTTGAGTAGATAAACTCGAGCAATTTGACTGACGATTTGATTTTTTACGTGTGCGACAAGATTATTCATGATTAACAAAATAAGGATTACGGTACTTAATGAGTCGGCGTACTCTGGTAGACTAATTACTAATTCACATTTTTGAAATATCGGTTTTATTGAGAAGAAGCGCTGACTCCTCATCGTTAGTCTCTCGCGCGAGAGACAATCGTCCTTGTGTTGGAGGAACTTCATACTGTACATATCGGTCTCATCGCGATAACGTTGACGTTGAAGCTTTCGAACATTCGGGTGCGGTTTTCGGTCCTCTGTACGTTTTTTGTTTTGTTCTTTTGCCGCATTTTGCGTTTTGTGCTGCAATGATTCCATATTTCAGACCTAACAAGGATGCGGCGCCCTTTAGGGTCTTCATCTTCGAGTTGCAGCGAAGAGGAACAATTCCGTTCAGTTCTGCAGAATTCCCGATTAAAGAGAAATCATTTGCAAACCGTTACCACGAATGCGAGTGCTTTTCCGCAATCTCGACCTTCTCAAGATGCAGCGCATTCTTTCGACAATTCGGACAATCCGGCAATCTCCGATCGTGATGTTCCGGCTCATGTTGGAAATGTGCCACTGGCTTCACTGAACTCCACAATGAAGCGACCTCTTGCAAGTTCTGGCGACAGCGAGTCGGACTGGGAAGAATTCCAGAAGAATCTTCAAAAGATTGGTATGACCGCTCCGAAAGCTACCAGAAAAGTGAGCAGTGAGCGCAAAGGTACATCAACTGTTCTCTTGTGGTTTGATTCCATCGATGGTTTCAGAAGTCTCTTCGAAAACTGCAAAAGCTTCGCGCATCGTACAGAACGACTTTAGTCACAGTGACACATCGGACGGTGATGAAGAATTGATCAATCTTGCAGGTCCTCTGCCTCAGGGCTCCTTGAGTAATCTTTCTGAACATTTTGCGTAGTTTTTTTAAACATTATGTGGATTTAGATGTGACGCAATCAAGTAATGCAAATCCGACCGCTCGGCTTTCTCAGTTGGATTGCGGTGTGGCTGCTGCACAGTTTACGGTTCCCCCTTTGCGTAAGCCGTTGGATTCATTCAGCGCGATTTCGACCAAGGAAAAGCAGTCAACGCCAATTCGTGGACTAATTGCGCGTCCGGGGAAAGGAACAGGAATGTTGTCAAATCTTCATGTTTCGGAAGAGAACCGAATTAAGAAAGGAGACCAGTTCAACGAACTCACAACTTCTGATCATATTTTCATACAAGGTGGTGACGGGACGGATAAGTTGTTGAGGTAATTTAGTTTGCGTCACATTGAACACACGGGAGTATTTTTAGCTCTTTCGAGGAAGCCAAATTGCCTCAGATCTTACTCGAAAATCTTAAGGAAATGGGAATCACCACACCGACAGCAATCCAGCGCGCGACGCTTCCTCTTATTATGCACAAATACGGTAAGACCCGGGTTGCAAAAATGTGTAAACTAAATACATGACAATCTTAGAGTACGACATCGTAGCGCAAGCAGAGACAGGGTCGGGTAAAACTGCTGCCTATTTATTGCCGATTATTTCTCTCATCCATTCTATGAAGCGAACGAGTGTGAAAAACACTTCAATGCGACCGTATGCCGTTATTGTCGTACCCACTCGAGAATTAGCGTCTCAAATTGGTGCTGAAGCGAAAAAGCTCGTAAAAAGTTTGCATTTCTACTGCGTTATGGTTGAATGGAATTTTTTTGTTTAGATTTGAGTGTCACTGTTGCAGTGACCTACGGTCAGATGGATTGGCGAATGAGCGTGCGTGATTTGAAGACCGGTTGTGACATTGTGATTGGAACTCCAGGGCGTTTGCTTTGTCACTTTAGTTCAAATCCCTCTGGGAAGCCAACGGTTGGTTTGAACCATGCATTATATAAAACTCCGAGCATTATGTTTAGTTAGACTTAAAGAGCAATCATAATTGGACTGTTATCGATGAAGCGGATGACTTTAACCGGATTGGTAGGACAGAATTTGATGATTTAATGGATATTCTGAAGGTTGGGGAAAAAATGTTTGTAAAATCTAATGGTTGTTTCAGAAGACCCAGACTCGTTTGTACGTATTCAGCGCAACGTTCAACAATGAATCAGTAGTTAAGTTCAAGGAATACATGAAGTCAAAGCCTTTCGAGATTTTTGGACGTGAAGGAACAAGCACAATTGATTTTGCTTGGCGGCATGTAACTTCTGAAACAAAGAGTTCTCAACTTATCCACGATATCAGATTTGCTGTCGAAGTCCAAGGCATTTTAACTACAGTCACGCAAAATCGAACATGAATAATTTAGAACATGTACCAAAGACCGTAATCTTCGCTGATACAAAAGCTCGATGCAAGTTTGTAACTTTCCACTTGGCCTCACACGGGTTGAATTCATTACTTATTTTTGGGTCTGCAAGATTTTTATTTTCGATGCAAAATGTAAGAGATATTTTCAGAGAGTGTAGTCAGGATGTTCGAGAAAATCAGCTACGGAATTTTGCATCTGGGGAGTGCAAGATTCTTGTTTGTACCAATCTCGCAGCCCGAGGATTGAATATGCGCGATATTCGTTACGTGAGTGGCATCTTCTCTTACCCGATTTGATAAAGGGGTTTAGGTTATCAACTACGATTTTCCTTCGAACTGTGTAGATGTATTCACACATCGGGTCGGCCGCACTGGGCGTGCAGGTAATCGCGGATGTGCCGTTACCTACTTTGAACAAGGCCGTGATAATGCATCCGCGAAAGAAATAGTCAATGTTTGTGATTTCACAATCGGGATAATTTAGATTTCTTATTTTTAGATTATGCGTCGTATGGACCAAACGCCACCGGAGTTTATTTGCAACTACGCTCGTATGATGAATCCTTCTGACCGACAAACTCATAGTGAGCGGCCGACTATTGCACAGAACGTTACCCGGCCAATGTTGCCTGATGAATCGGAACAGTACCATATGCTGAATGCGTACGAGTCGTCAGACTCCGATTATTGACCACCCCTTTATGTATTTCTTCGCATCTTTTTGTATAATATTAGTTTAATTTTGTTTTGGTTACTGTTTTTGGTCAAAAACATATATATCTTTCAGAATCGTTAAAGTTATTTGCAACTTTTGACTGACGATTTGTTATTTATACGTGTGCCACAAGGATATTTATGATTTACAGGGATTACAGTATTTGATTGGGATGGATTAGTCAACATCATGCTCGTCTGCATATCATACGTAAATACAATTGAAGTGTCACATGAACATCGAGTATCAGTGTAAATCTTGCCAAAACGAGCCAAAAAAGAGTTGTAAATCTGTTTTCATTCCACATCATGCTCTTCGGTATACTCTTCTTCGTCGTCGGCCGTGGCTTCTTGATACTGCTGGTATTCGGAGACCAGATCGTTCATGTTCGACTCGGCCTCTGTGAACTCCATTTCGTCCATTCCTTCACCCGTGTACCAGTGAAGGAAAGCCTTGCGGCGGAACATTGCTGCAAATTGAAAGAAATAAGCGAATACGAGCAGATCGACCGCTGACTGTGGGTCAACGGAAACTTTTAATCGCGTTCAAAGCGCTGCAATCGATCTTACCAGTGAATTGCTCCGAAATGCGTTTGAAGAGTTCCTGAATCGCGGTCGAGTTGCCGATGAAGGTCGCGGCCATCTTCACGCCCCTCGGCGGAATGTCGCAGACCGCCGTCTTCACGTTGTTCGGAATCCACTCGACGAAATAAGACGAATTCTTGTTTTGCACGTTGAGCATCTGCTCGTCGACCTCCTTCATGCTCATGCGGCCGCGGAAAATCGCCGCGACGGTCAGGTAGCGACCGTGGCGCGGGTCGCACGCCGCCATCATGTTCTTTGCGTCGAACATCTGCTGCGTGAGTTCCGGGACGGTCAGCGAGCGGTACTGCTGACTGCCGCGCGAGGTGAGCGGCGCGAATCCGGGCATGAAGAAGTGGAGCCGGGGGAACGGCACCATGTTCACCGCCAATTTGCGGAGATCCGCGTTCAGCTGACCGGGGAAGCGGAGACACGTGGTCACTCCGCTCATCGTCATCGAAACGAGGTGATTCAGGTCGCCGTAGGTGGGCGTCGTGAGCTTCAAAGTGCGGAAGCAGATGTCGTAGAGCGCTTCGTTGTCGATGCAGAAGGTCTCGTCGGTGTTCTCGACCAACTGATGCACCGAGAGCGTCGCGTTGTAGGGTTCGACTACGGTATCCGAGACCTTCGGCGAAGGCACAACAGAGAAGGTGTTCATGATGCGATCGGGATATTCTTCGCGGATTTTTGAGATCATTAGAGTTCCCATTCCGGATCCCGTGCCTCCTCCCAGCGAATGAGTCATTTGGAAACCCTGAAAGCAAACATACTGTAACTACCGTATTCCATTGTAGGGCACACCTGGAGGCAGTCGCACGCTTCCGCTTCCTTGCGCACGACGTCTAACACGTGGTCGACGAGTTCCGCGCCCTCGGTGTAGTGACCCTTCGCCCAATTGTTGCCAGCGCCGCTTTGGCCGAAGACGAAGTTGTCCGGGCGGAAAAGTTGCCCGAAGGGTCCAGCGCGCACTGAGTCCATCGTGCCTGGCTCCAAGTCGACGAGCACCGCACGGGGAACGTATTTCCCGCCTGGAAAAGGGTTTTCAGGCGAGCGGATTGGAATTAGGGTTGGAAATCTAACCGCCAATCGGTTGCTTTTGGGATTAATTCACCGCCGCCAGTGCGAACGGACCAACAAAAATGCTTACCTGAGGCTTCGTTGTAGTAGACATTGATGCGCTCGAGCTGCAGGTCGCTGTCACCTTCGTAAGCGCCAGCGGGGTCGATTCCATGCTCATCAGAGATGACCTCCCAGAACTAAATCACACAAATGAATACCGTAATCCCTCATCATCAGCAATTACCTTCGTTCCGATCTGATTGCCGCATTGGCCAGTTTGAAGATGAACGATTTCACGCATCTTAGGATGTCAGAAGGGCAGAGAGGGTGGCGTTGGCACCGCCGCGCAGGAGGACGAAAACGAGGGAAATGACGGCGGTGGCGACCTGCGCGTGGCCCTCTCGCTCGCCACCCGTCGTCGTCATGGAGACAATCGAGCAATGGAGGATGGCGTGTGAGGCTGAGGCGCCGCTGTGCACATGGCGAGTAGAGAATTCTCAGGTCGTGCGCTAAGATTGAGGGGAAATTCGATTCGCTGCAAGATTTCTAGCGGAGAAGGAGCATAAAACGCGTCTGATGAGATCATTCTGTCGTTTCTCATGAAACATGAACTGTTGTGGTGAGCTTCGATCTTCCTGAATGCAGAGGAGAAGGCGAAATGGAAATTGACAAAATGACGAAACAGATCGACAACGCTTCGATGTTTGACAAATCATCGCAAAAGATCTGGGCCGACATCGAACGAGGCCGTGTGAATCTCACCCGGATTCTCCATGCGAAGTTCAGAAGTCAACAGCGGTTGTTTACTGACAGTCGTTTCATAATTTTCGCCCCTCTATTGTGTTTCCGCGTATATTTTGCGAAGATAAGCTGCTTGTTTGTCAACAGACCACAAATCCCGATGGCACTCGACTGTTTTGGAGAGAGTTGTCCTAGTCACACGCATTTGCAAGTAGCGACAGATAGAGGCACGGCGCAGTCGAGCGGAGACAGAATTAGCGAAATGAGCCTGCCAGCATAACGATGTCGTGTCAGTCGAATGAGTATTTTGCCGTTGCGTTCGATCACGGTCTCGCTGCGACATAATGCGATAGTTGGTAAGTTCGGATTTTAGTGGCGTAAGCGACGAAATGAGCTTTTTCGTGTCTTCGTGTTTTTCGGAAGCTGAATATTCCTTTGGTGTGCGCAACAAAGTCGGCTGGTCGGTATGGTCTCGCACTGATCTTCTTGCACTGCAATGCTTCGGCTATTGTCTAACTATTATATGATTCGTATTTGCCATATTATTTTTTGAATGAAATTTACTGAATTTTTGTGTTTTTGCGGGATAATTTCACATTGAACAACGTTTCAGATGTCCATCACCATCACCCCGTGCATTCCGCGGATTTTGAACATCCCATTTGAAGACATTGACGACGATGGTGACGATAATCTTCGCATTGTCATTCCCGGAACGCCAATCTGCGAAGGAGACGGATTTCTGAGGTTTGTATCCTACTTGGGATAGATCTAAAAGCTCTTTAGAGGCCACGGAACGCATCTCGACGGCGATACGGTGAAAGCCGCCGTCGCCGGCTCAGTTTATCAAGTCAGCAAGCTGGTTAGTGTGCGATCGTTGAAGTTTCGCTACACCGGAGAAGTCGGCGACGTTGTAGTAGGTCGAATCACTTCCGTCCAGCAGCGTCGGTGGAAGGTGGACACGAATAGTCGACTGGACAGTGCTCTTCTGCTCAGTTCGATCAACTTGCGAGGTGGCGAGTTGCGGAGAAAGTCGGCGGAAGACGAAATGGCAATGCGCGAGTATCTGAGGGAGGGTGATCTCATTAGTGTTAGTTTTTCCGTCCGAGAACTTTTCTGAAAGGGGAACTCTTCTTTTCAGGCGGAAGTGCAAACAACCTTCCACGATGGATCTCTGTCCCTGCACACTCGAAATCTCCGCTATGGCAAACTACCTCAGGGAATTCTCGTTCAGACTCCTGCCTATCTTGTGAAACGCCGGAAACAGCATTTCCACAGACTCCCTTGTGGAGTTTCTATTATCATTGGATGTAACGGCAACGTATTTGTCTCTCAACTTCCGTCAGAAACCCATGGCGCTACTGGAGGATTTGTGCAGAATCTCGAAGAAGTCATTCCCGCAAACCAACGTCTTGAAATTGTCAAAGTGGCCAACTGTGTCAGATTGCTTGCTGATAACTGCGTCCCCTTGTTCGAAACTACCATCGTTAAGGCCTACGAAGCTGCCAAAGAATATGAAGTAAGGATTTGAAGAATGTTAGGCGGTGTTAGGTAATGATTTTCTTTCAGCCTAAAGAATTGATTCGCCCTGAAGTCTCCGCTGAAGTCGTTCGAGATGTGATGATCGCGTTGCAAAATGAAGATTATTGAAGACTTTTGTTGTTACTTGTTATTGTTGCATTGAGTAAACCTCTAAGAAGCGTTTTTTGTCTTTTCCTAAGGCGTCTTGAGACGTTTACATACTGATTGATCGATGCTCTTTGGTCTATACATGGATTGTTTTTCAGGTCAAAATGGATTCGTGCTCACCAAACGTTGTGAAGTCAGAATCGAAAGAGAAGCTTCACGCTAATTTTCGCCTCTTTCTGATTAACGAACTGAATAAGGCGTCAAGTGCCAATCGAGACAAGATGATCATTGGCGTTTCCGGTGGATCGATGCCAAATCTTGTGTGCGAAGTCCTAAAGACAATCGAAGCCAAGGACGTCGTCTTTCCCTTGGGAAAAGTTCATTTCTTCGCTTGTGATGAACGTATTGTTCCCGTCGGCCACGCTGATTCGAACACCGGGGCCTACCTGAATCTGCTGCCCGATGAGATGAAGAGAAATTTTCTTCCTTTCGTATACCACGATGATGGTAAGCATTGCGGTCTTATTTCCAGAAATTCAGCGATTACATTTTCAGCTAGGCGTTGTGCCGAGGAGTACGAGAAGGAGCTGAAGGTGTGGAACCCTCCGATGTCGAACGAATGGCCTCAGTTCGATCTCTTGTTGTTGGGAATGGGACCTGATGGTCACACTTGCTCGCTCTTCCCGGGCCACGCACTTCTAAAGGAGCGATCGGTCTGGATCGCTCCGATCGTAGATTCCCCGAAGCCTCCTCCACGACGAATCACCATAACTTTCCCCGTCATAAGAAAGGCGAAGACCGTTGCTGTCATTGCTACTGGTGCTGGCAAAGCATCCGTTATCAAGGTGAGCAAGATTTTCATTTTTTGACGTCACTCGGATGTTTATTTTAGGATTGCCTTGAAAACCGCGTGTCCCGGTACCCGGCTGCCACAGCCTCCGATCGTCCAAACGTCACATGGTTCGTCGATTCCGAATCTGGAAAGCTTTTGAATAATTGATTTTTGGAAATTTGTAATTATGATTATGTATGGCGTAAATTATTTTAGTTCTGCAATTGCCCGTGCCACCCTCAATTTCAAAAGGGAATGAAGTTTTTCATTAAATTTTAACGCTTTTTTCGAGGGGAGAAACGGTGAAGTGTCACTTTCTTGATTAGGCGAGCGCGGCGCAACAAAGTACAATCACCTGCTGTGCGGTCGCGCGCGTCAAAGGGCAAAGATTGGATTTCAGGTCGTGTGGAGGTAAGTGGAAAGCTAACTTTTATTTCATTAATAGTTTAGCTGCAGCTAAAGCGTTGGTGTTTGCGTTCTCCTCCCGCCGGCGACGAAGACACACTCATCACCGTCAGTGCGTCGCAGCCGCCGTCATCGCCGCACCGACTGACCGTACTTGAGAAGAGAGAATTTCATTTCAAGTATTTGACTTTTTGCGACTCATCTTCATCCCTCAACTATGTACTATAGCGTAAGCGGTTGCAGCTGACGAGCTTTCAGCATCAGCAGACGCGATGACCCGTCGCGCAACGTCTGCGCAGAAAGTTGCTCCCTAAGGTGGTTTCGAAAACGATCGCGCGCGTCAATATTTGGGGTGCTGCTGCGTGTGATTAATTGCTTCAATCATTTTCTCCTTCTCCTCAGCTCGCCGTGTGATCAATCGCGCACTCACGAACACTTCCCGTACTGTGGGCTCGAATTTCGATCGAAATGATACGTCTGTGAATTCTGTGGTCTGCATACACGTGTCTGGAGTTGGGTTCTATCCGGATTGCAAGATCCAGACACACAATCGTGATTCTCGAGTACAAATGGGTATTTGCGTCTAGACAAGATCTCCAATCAGTTTGCAACATTGCTTCCGACTTGAGACACTCAGACGATCGCACTTTCCGCAACAATCGAGATCACCGCGTTTGATAGCGCGAAAAGAAAACATTTTGGTGCTGCGCGTAATGCAGTCAGTCGATCCCTCGCTGCCCACCGCTTCAACACAACGATTCGCCTCTTGACATGTGGTGCGGGGAGTCCTGGAATGACGTCTCTCCGCGAAATTTTTAGAACATTATATTAATTTCCCCTGGCCATATGGTTTCTGCCGCTCTCCGCCGCGCGCGGTAGTCAATGCGGTTCGTGGATCTGTGCAGATAGCTATGCTAACTTGAGTTTCCAGTTTGTGCGCTGATCCCCTCACATTACCGTATTCATTGTTTCAAATCGCGAGTCCTGATTTTGTTTGCATCGGGGACACTTTTCGCTGCAATTTCTGTTATCAACGGGCCATTTACTGGACGTATCAAAATAGAGCATTTCTCAAACTTGCTCAAACACGCTCTAGAAAACGGTCTTTCTAGACCGCCGTTGCCTGCTCTGACTAGCTAAACAGATCCAAAACGTCTCTAGACAGTCGTAGATATTTGAGACGGCGAATGTTTCACTGTCAGCGCGCACGTGTTTTGTGTCAACATTGAAAGCTCGCTGCTGCTGTAAAGCTCCTCTCGGCGCGCGATTGGGGATTTCTGTAAATATTGGTCAATGGTCAGTTATCATGCGTGCATCTCTTCAATACACCGGGCTTTGTGGTGTAAGCGGTTAGATTCTTCCACTCGAGAGACGCAATTCGTTTCCGTCCCGCTAACACGTTTTTTCCAATTGATGTTTTTGTTTCTTCCCGTGCTGAATCGGCCGAAAATCGAATTTCCTTCTTCAAAAATTCGCACCGAATTTGAAACAGAGCGAATTTCTCCCTGCCGACCACAGTACAGTCAGCTCTAATTGGTCGCTTTTCTCTCTCGCGCACGGATGATTATTTGAATAACATGTGACATTGACCTTGCGGTGTGGCGAGACTTATCGCTCTCCTTGCGGCAACCCCTCGCGCACCCCAAACGTTACTAATCAATCGTTTTTTGTCATCAGCGCTGCCACCGCTGCTGCTGCTAGTGCTGCTGATATCTTCCTTCCTTCAATTGGAACAAACGCAACTCGCTCGCTTCGTTTTTTCGGACTTTTCTCGGTGTCACTTCACTTTCACTTTCTTCAGCGCGCAAACGTGTTTCGCACGTTAGCGCAACGATTAGCGCACAAATTAATAAAGATCAATTGTGTCATGCGATTGCGGCTGCGAGGCACGGCAGGTTGCACTACGGTGATAGGCGGATTCCGGTTCTAAGACGCTTCGGGGGAACTTTTGCTTTCGATTGCGTGATAGGACGAACTCTGGTTTAGGGTTACGAGCCCTTGGGCGAAGCTTGGGGGTATTTTGCGCATGTGGACGGTCTGAGCGCTGATTTGACCAAATATTTCGGTCTGCACTTCCTGCTTTAAGCCCAGATTGAAAGCCTGACGCGTGTTGACCCCTTAACTCGGCTCCTCAAAGCTCTTCCCCTTTCAAGTAATGCGCGAAATCACTTCGGCTCAGCTCCCCGTAGGCAGCTGTCGGTGAGTCGGCCGCCAACTTCGAAAAAGGGGAAATTTATCGTCATTTCAATTACCCTCCGCGCCGCCGCATTCGCCGACAACGCGGTAAATCCGTCAATCCACTTTGCATAGCGATTGGTTACGGTAGGTTCGCTGTTTACGCCCGCTAACGCCAAGATTTATCGATTGTCGGATGTCGTTGAGACGGGGCCGCAGGTCATTAGAGAAGATCTTAGGCGCTGAAATTGAGTCGAACTGTAGAGTGGACTATAAAGTTGATTATGGGAATGCGAGTGAAAAAGAGGGTGACAAAAGCAGTTAAGAAGGGCGCGGGAGAGCAGGTGGATGCAGATCGGGTTACATTTGGACTGATCGGGTTACTTGGATCTAGAGGAATTCGCTTTTGGAACTTCTCATTTCCGTCCATTTGACTCAGATTTGGGTTGGAGAGCGTTTGGGAGCGGCGCAGAACGAGCAGCTCTTGGCAACGTTAGTTTCAAGTCAAATTCCTTAAAACGGAATGCAAATTGTCTTCAAAAGCCCCTAGAAGCAGCGATTTGATGCTTTGTTGGCGGAAGTTGATGGAAACAGCACCTTCGCCTTAAGGAACTCGCGGTCGCGAATCATCACTCGAGTCTCCTGTGCTCCTCATCACTTGTTCCTCGTTTTTATTACCCACCCGACGGACTGACGCGTCCCTCCTGTTCGGCAGCGGCTATAGATTATACTCCCGATCGCGGCGGCCCCTTTAGTGCAACTGTCCAGCAGCGGAGGGCGACTCCGATGCGGCGAGGAGCGCGAACGTACGCCGGACAACTGTTCTTCTTTTTCTGCTTCAGGCAGCTGCGCCCCGAGGTGAGTAGCAGCAGCAGCAGAGCAACCTACGATGAGTGATGACGACGATTCGTCGATTGCCGAGTACCGAAGTTCGTCCACGAAACGATCAATCAAGGTTTTTGAATATTTGTCACTTTTAATGATGAAAAGTGGCCGAGTCAAAGACAATTGGGCGCGAGTCTGAAGGCTCGCTGATCGCGCATTGAGGCTAGTTTGGAATTTAGCGACGCCTGCGCCTCGGCACTCTAGATAGAGCAGATTGTACAGTTTGGACAACAGTAAGACAAGCGGAGATCACGTTTGAAACCCAAATGAGCCTCGCATTTACATACTGTCTTTGGTTTCGTGGAAATTCAGCTAAAACGGTTGAAATCTCGTCACCAATCGCGTTTCCCTCCATCAAACTCGGTCTTTTTGTATACAACTCAAGCAGCACCGAGTTCAGCGCTGAATTTGTGCCAAATCTTCGGCCAATTCCCTCTATTCAAGCCACAGTCGAGTCTTGAGGCGCCCCATCGCTTGCAACTGCTTCGTTTCCCCCTTTGAAACCCATAAATCTACAATCCAAATCGCCGTCAAAGAAAACAAATACGCTTGCGCTGCGCCTATCTGTCACAATCAACGAGCGAAATCGTGAAAACAAAACTGATCGATTCGCGTTCTATTGTTTCCTCGCCTTTTGCTTCGATCTGCACCTCGGCCCCGCAGCACTTCCTCATCTCTATGAGGACCGGATTTTGTCCCCAACTGGTTCGTCATTCCCTCGAGAGTGCGGCGGCGGCGTTGTCCTCAGAACGAGGATCTCCTCCAGATCCGCTGAATCGATCGACGCGGCGATCTGTAGCTTCTCGCCTCGCTCTCGCTCGACATTCCACCGCCGAGCGCCGTCGCCGCAGCTATTTGCTTTCTGTCGACAGGCGCGTCGTGTGTGGGAGGAGGAGGATTTCGTCGCTCTCGGCGACGACGGCGGCGCGACGATCGCCTTTGGCAAGAGCGAAGACGACGACTTTGGCGAGCGAGAGGCGCGAACACCCGCCCACTACAATAATCTTTCTACGCGGTGGCGGCGAGCGAGGCGTCGACGGACCCTTCGGCGTCGATCGCTTGTGGCGGAGCCTCCTCTCGCTCTCTTCCTTTTCACATTTTCACGATTTTCGCTTTTCTCGCGCTCTAAGCGTCTTTACTTTATTCGGGGCGAGAGAGATACTGTACTTTGGCGGGTCTTTGGGGCTTCTGGGCAGAATTCTCCTCAAAACGCGGTCAAGCGGACATAAGGACACGCGCGGCGCTGGCTACAGTAACCCTATAAGCAATATATAGACGTAGAGAGCGCGAAATCGGGCGCGAGCGGGAGGAACAACCGACCGGGCGGGAGCGAATCTCTAAAACTGAATGAAAGTGAACTACCGAATCGACACTGTGTAAGAATCTCCTCTCTCGGGGCGCGGATTACAAAATGCGCTCCGCTGTGGAGGATGTGGATGTAATATGTGTTTGCAGGCTGCGTGTTGCCCCCCTGTGATGTGTAATCGCGCTGCTGAGTAATTGTAAAAAACGAACTTTTAATTTCGCACCTATCAGGTGCACCGCCTCTCCGCGTTTGCTTTTGTAGTGACGAGGAGATGACCACACAGCAGCAAGTCAACTGGCACTGATTTGGGTGATTTCCGTGGCTGTGTAAACTAGAAGACGTCATTTGGTTGTAAGACCGAGCGAGCGAAGGGGATTCCCCGGTGATGCAACACTGAAACAGAACGGAATCGGCGCTCTTTTTGATTCTTTGCAACATTCCATTCGGGGAGCTTTTTCATTGAAATACGGTATGTCCAGGCACCCGATTGAGAGGCATCTGACGAGTCAAACCACTCAACTGATCAATTTGGCTGATTGGCGCTCATTCCGATCAGTATCCGGCACTCACATATCCCTGTGCACTCGAATATTCTGTATTTCTAGATTTGATTAGTGTATTCCGACCAAATTCAAACCGATTTGCTTTTGCGTCTATTTCCAGCCGCTCTGAACGCGTGTCCGTCAAATCTGCGAACAGAACGCACTCGCGCACTCCGCTCCAAGTGTTTCGGTGAGTAAAAGTGCGCTGATCGAGTCAATATATACTCTACTTCTGTTTGCCGTCGCTCCAAAGTGTCGAATTTCAGAATTCAAAGTGAAATCTCGAATTGAACCTCGCAATCCGCGGTTGATTTCGCTTTTCCCGAAAAAAGTTTGTTTCTTCGTTTCTTCCGACCGCGATCATCGCCGCGCGGCGTTGTCATCAATATAATTGAGACGTCGCCTTCTCAATTCACGTCGCGGCGCACAGGGTCACCCGATCATGATCACCAACCACCGGTTTCCGCGCTTCCCTCTACAGTAGCTGCGCTTGCCTTTCGGCGTGCACTCTCTGCTCGCCGGGTTTTCACCCTCTCGCGCGCGCTTCGTCACATTTGATTAATTAGCGAAGCGGCGGTGCTATCACTGATACGATCAACTCTCCCCCCGAGGGGTCATAGGACGGCGGGACCGGCTTCCTGCCCCCCCCCCTTCTCGATCGGCGGCGAGTGAGAGGGGGCGGGGGTTGCGCAACCCCGCCGCCAGAATTGCCCTCGGGCGTCGAAAGCGATTGCAATCATTTCCGCCGTCGCGAGGCGAAGAAGCTTGCAACTTTCAACGTCGCCGCAGCCGCGCCTCCGCCGTTCCAACGTCTGCGCTTCTTTTTGACCTCGTGACGCACTTTGTTTTGTCTTTCTCGAGTCCCGCGTGTGTATACTGTAGCACCGTCGGTTGTCGACCGTTACGGTATCGATTGCCTTCTGTTCAATCGCGAGAATTATTGTCTTTGGGAGGTTGGAGATCTTATCGCGTCGAACTAATCGATAAGTGGGTTTTCAGATTTCGCTTACTCACCTGATTCACTTCACACATTTGTCTGACTGAATGCCTACTGTAATATATTGAAAATTCCGTCCTCCTTCTCTTATTCTTGCCACCAGCACCATCCGAACGCTCCCTCAATGGAAGTGCATCAACATATCCACCACCTCCACCATCAGCACCATTTCGGTGACTACACGACGATCAAGACCGAGGTCGAGCTTCCCGAGTCCGGGATGTCACCGCCGAAGATGATCAAGACTGGTGAGTGCCGTTCAGCTTGAAAAATGACCTTAAAACGGAGAGAATCCGATCGGCGAAGACTTGAGATGATCAGAAAGCAATTAGACGAATTTCTGGGAGTTTGAATTTCAATCCAGCAGGTGGTGTAGCGTCGTATCCTGATGAGCCACCAGTTCAAATGCTGAATTTTGCGCAAATTTTTGCTCTGAAATTGATTTTGTATATTAAGCCAAATCAAAAATGACACCCGAAGCCTCGCGCGTCCCTGACCCGCTCCCTCGCCTCCAGCTAACCTCCAAAAAACCCGTTTCCCGCCCTAATTGAGGTCAATTTGCTTTGCGCATGATTATCACACGTTTCGATCTTGACCGCCACGCAATCATCCCGCCAGCGGTCTTGAACAGCGATGACCTTAGCCCGCCGCAATCAGTTCAAATCACCACAGCGTCGCAGAAATGAAACCGAAAACGCATAAATTAAGTCGAGAACGATCGTAATCCTGTGGTAATCCGATAACCGCTCGTATTTGTCAGCAAAAAAAGCGAACAGTTGACAGACGGACAGCCGATAGAGGCTGCAGATCCGCTGCTGCGATCATTAATTAGAGGAGCTGAGCGGCTACAGCGGCGAGTAGCGGAGGAACAAGTTGTCTACAAAAGCACCTGGAAACTTCTGCGATTTGACGGATTGGTGACTGTGGGTTAGTCGATAGGCTCTTGGGTGAGAGGTCGTCGAGTCCTGCTTACATAATTAAGGCGTTTTTGAAGCCCAAAAACCGGAATTTTCGTTTTTCAACCCTGATTGCAACATACTGTTGTGGTCGGCGCACGCTGCGCTTCTTGCGGCGCGTAATTTCCGGTCAAACGGTCGCCCCTTTTCAACATTTCAATGCGTTGCCAAACCCCAAAACTGAATTCCGTGACTTGCAGAGTCCACCTCCTCCTCGTCGTGCTCGGAAAAGTCGGATCATCTCTACGAGTCGCAGTTGGAAGATAACCTCTTCGACTTGGCTACGGTAACCGCTGCGTCGGCGGCGCCGATGTCGACGAATGGCGGCGGCGCGATCCACTTGACGCAATCGACTCCGTCGTCCCGAAACGCCAAATCGGCGCAGAGCTCCAAAAGTAAGCCAATTAGTATCTGTTTCGAGTGGATTTCCCACAAGAAACGCTTCTCTAATCCACGCTTTGCGGCAAGCGGCACGCCTGGCGTCGATTGCACAACCGGCAATGACCGGACTGTTTGATTTGGAGCTTAGGTCAACAGACCTCATGCGGGGAGGGCGGCATGTAGCAGATTAGCACAAGAGGGGGAGGAAGTGCGACTAGTTAGGTCGAAAGTGAGAAGTGCGCGCGAGATGGTGGTCGCTAAATGTAAGTTTGATCCCGTTTTCCCTTGAGCATTTCGCTTCGTTCGTCGCTGGCAATGAATTGTAGGCTCTTTTTGACATTAGACCACAGGGGCTAAGTGATCGCTGCTTTGTGCGTAATCGGTGCGTCCAGCTTCGAGTCAGATCGCCTTCCCTTTCCAATCACTTAATTTCTCCTCTCGATTCGAAAACCTCAAAAACCCAGTGAACTCAGATTTAGATCGCTCGCTTACAGCAGACCGCAAACGACCGTACCCATGCAATCTGTGTCCCTCGCGATTCGGCTCGAAAATGGAACTCGAAGAGCACCAGAACTCGCACACCGGGCAGAAGCCGTTCGAATGTGACGTGAGTTGCACATTGTCGCCTTGCGCCCGTGATTTACGACCTCGTTTTTAGGTCTGCAAATCGCGATTCAACAGACGTTCGACCCTGTGGAACCACAAGCGCATCCACAGCGATGCGAAGCCGTTTGTTTGTCCCGTCTGTCAGATGACGTTCAAGTGGAAGAATTCGCTGAAATGTCACAAGGAAATGCACTTGAGGAAGAACGAGAGCAGCTCGTCGCTTCAGGACAGCGATCTCCGGCAGCTGACCTACGCGACGGCGGCAAAACGGAAACTGGTAAGTCATACAATAAGTACATAACACAACGCCTGCGTTTGGCACGGTTTTGGTGGAACCGGTTAGTCGCTTGACTGCCGTTCGCGGGGTTAAAAGTTCGCGGCGTTTTTGATTTTTCAGTTTACAGTTTTATTTCAGTCTAAAATCGGTTTTTTGCAGTTGGAAGCGGAAGAAGCGAACGGCACTGCGTCGACGAGCGCCTCAACTGCGCTGATCACGACGACGTCATCGAAGAAGAAGGCCAAAGGCAGTATCCACACCGCGACGGCGGCTGCAGCGGCAGCGGCGGCGGCATCTCACAACGGCGTGATTCCCTCCAGCGCGTCATCCATGCCGCTCTGCATGCCTACGACGACCGCTTCCGGCTGCAGCAACGGGCAGATGCCGCTCAACCACCACGGTCTCCATCAACCGCTCAACGCGAACGTCCTCCTCGGTCCGCCAACCGAGCACCAGTTCGACTTACTCGACACTCAGGGTCTCGACACGCTGGTCAACAACAACAACAGCATCCTGATGCAGGCAATCTGCAACGGCGAAATGATCGATCAGTCGCTGAACCCGCTTGATCTGAACCAACTTGATCTCCGCTCGCGACAGGCCTCGCAGCTGCTGTCGCAATTTGAAGACTCCTCGATGTTCGGGGGACATCTCCTCGATAAACCTGAGGTGAGTAACGCGATCAATTCCCGCAAACACGCGCTCGCTTGGCGCAGATATGCTTAATCTGTTAACCCTTTCTTCCGTTCAGATCTCCTATAGCCAAACGCAATCACTAATGCAAAACGGCGCCCAAATGGGAGCAACAGCGTCTTCGCTGAACGTCCGCATTCCACTGTTGAACACGATGATCGGCAGCGATATCGGGCTGCATCTCAATCACTTCCACAACGGCAACAATCGTCTGCAGCAGGTAAGTCGTCGCCGACACGTATCCGTCATGATAAAACAACAAATCTTCAGCAGCAACACATGCATCATCTCGCATCGTCACCCGCCGACTACGCCGTCCCGCTGCACTGCGGGAACGGCAACAACGCCGCCGCAAACGACCACTCGCAGCAATCGCCTTCCAAACAGTCTCATTTCAACATTCCCCCTGCTTCTGCTCAAAATGATTTAGTGCTCAACCAACCGGTACCCTCCTATCACCAACAGGTACGGTAGTTTCTTGGTGGATGACTTAATAAGCTCTATGTTCCTGTTTCTCTTGTGGTGTGATCTAGAACCGAAAAGATGAATCATGATTTTCAAAACTTGTATCTTTCGATTTCTCATGGACCCATTTTATGTTAATTTCAGACATTTCAGATGGATCCCTCCCTCCTGATCGCCGCAAACCAGTGTCAACCAAGCGACTACATGCCCAATTTCGACTACGCGTTACCGTACTCTGCAAACGGAATCCAAAGCGAGAGCGACGCGTGTATGAACGGCGGTCATGCGCAGACGCTCGCCCACCCCGTTCCCCTGCAAATGCAATCCTCACAGCAGCAATCGCAGCAGAATCCCTCAAGAGACGCGTCAAAAGAGGTGCCCTTTGATAGGTGGTGATATTCACGACCACCCATGATGATCTTGATCTTTGCCGTCTCGCTTCGTGTGTGTCAGCCACAACTTGTTCTGTTCTCTCTTTTCTCTCTAATCCACTAGCTCAACGAAGATTTAGTCAGATCCTAAAGAAGTCCCGAAAGATTGCCTTAAAGCGCAGTTTATGTATTATAATGATGAAGAAGAAACTTGTTTGTTGTCACTTTTGTTGAAATTATTCTATCGCTCAATCCAATTATTCCAGAATAAATTGACTAGAATCCTAAGAATCAGACTCCTCTGAGAGTTTCAACTCAGCTTCCACATCTAGTCGCCTCTTCTTCTTTGCTGGAGTCCGTTTCTTCGTTTTTCTGAACGTCATGGGCTCTGCAGCGTCCTTCTTCAGGTTCTTTATCGCAGTGTGCAGCTTCGCAACGGTAGAGATATCAAATTCCTTTTTGTCGATTACCACTTTGTGCTTCGCTGACTGAGCTGGCTCCTGCAGGAGCATCCAATCGTCTTCGCTCTCATTGAATGAGTCGTATTCCTCATCTTTATTCACTTTTCGCTTTACTTGTGGTTTCGTGAGGATCATTTCCGACAATCGAATGCCTAAATACCGTAGTAAACCACCTCAAATGAACTCCAACCTTTCTTCTCCATGATCTTCTTCAACGCCGCTTGCGCTCGCATCGAAGGAGTCAAGCGCTGCTCGGATGCCATTTTCTCCAGAGGTTGCTCCATAAACGCAGTGATTCTAGTTTGAAAGCGTCGCACATCAGATTTCAAGAATTCTGACCACTTTTCAAATGCCCTATTCGTTGCGGAATCCACCTTCGCTTCGCTCCAACCGAGTTTCTCCCAAACAAAGTTGTACATCGGTTTGAAGGAGACAACGCCCCAGTGGAAACGTTCTGATGAGTTGTCGACGAGCGGATTAGCGTAGGCGTCGAATACGGCATGATTTGGGAACTGAAGCAGGGACGATACAGTAATGGGAAAATTAATCGCAGCAAACCTTTCCTACGGTTTCGCGATTATTATTCGTGTCCAGATATCTCCTCAACGTAATTCTCTTTTTCGATTCGATGAAATGTTTCTCTGTTGACGCTTGCTTTGCGTCCATCCACTGTCGAATGCGATTTAATAATTCCACGCCCTGAATTTAACGATTAGACGCTCAAGTCGCAAACTCAAACGAACTGACCAACGAACATTCAGATTCCTCGTAGAATTCAGCAATCAATTCCAGGGCAGTAACAACACCGACGCCGTCAAATCCACGCGAATAGTCGCCTCCAGAAAGCATGGCGAGTTGGATAAATTCGGACCGGGTTAACCCCAAAACATCCTTGACAGAAGAATTCAAATACTTCTGAACGCGCTTCTTCTGATTGAACATGTTACGGTAGATCGTTCGTCCTCCAAAAAGCCAAATATCTGAGTCGTCGGTCACGATACCGTCCACCAGGCCCAGCTTCTCCAATTCGGCGCATTGCGCTTCTGCTTCGCCCGGTGCGAGAACGAAAGGAATTCCGCAGAGTTCCAGAAGCTTCTGACAATCTGCATAAACGCCTTCCTCGTCCTTTCGTGCCGTGTTTACCGTGGAAGACGTCGATGGCTGTGAAAACGTGGGCAACGTAATTCTCTCAGAAGAAGTGGGATCGGGAACATCGATAAATTCATCCTCTGAAGACCAACTATCTTGCTGCATGGCTTCTACAAGCATCTAGTAAGCTGTAGGTCCACACAGACGTAGATTTACCAATTTCAACACGTTTCTCCGCAATTCTCTTTGTTGTATCCTCAATCGCCGATGTTTTGCTGAACGGAATCGATGGGTACGTTCTCTTCGCGTAGGATTCCTCGCGCAAAGAGAGGAGAATCGCCTCTTGAAATGCGTTATCTTCATCCCCTTCCCCCTCGGAAGATTCAGAATCAGAATCGACCTCCATAGGAGTCAAGTTCGACGTAGAAGGCTCTTCGCCATACTGTTCGCGCATTTGTTGCAGAATCGCCGGCCATGAGAGACTATCCTTGATAACACGTTCACGTCTTTGTTTTTCTTCATCGATGATCTAAATCATCAACATTGAATAAGGATACAGCTGGATGGTCAACCTGGACGTCTTCATGGCGTGTCAACATGTGCCCTCGATTTCCCGAGTCAAACATCACTTGGCTGACATCACTTGTTTGAGAGGTAAAAGGCTTTGCGTACTGGCGTTCCTTCTCTTTGCACAGCTGAATCAAAACGAACTAGTGATAAGCAGGGCAAAACTGACCGCATCCAACTGCGAGGTAATCTTGCTCCTCTTCAGCAATCTCTCCATCTGAAATCTGCTGAAATCGTTCGAATCCTCAGGGATCTCCGCCGGTGTCAGTCGTTCATTCCTCGCGTGCTCCCGCGCGTCCAGTAGCAACCGAATCCGATCGTCACTCGACAGAGCCTCAACAAACGTTCCCATATCTGTTGGGTTTTCAGGTTTTGTCCTACAATGCTAATTTTCCTGTCAGAATCGACCCAGAGTTGTCTTACGGAAGCTGTGCGGAACTGGTTGAGGGCAAAACAAACATCTCTTCCTTCTCCGTAGTCGGATTTCGGGCAAATTTCTTTGGTGACGTCTCCTTCTGACTCTCTTGACTCTGCTGAGCAATGTTCGAGAGGAATCGCCGTTGTTCCCGGCTTACAGTTAACTCTTCGACATGCTGCTTCAATCTACGCTCTCTCTGAAGCCGAAAATAGCGATTATTTCAGAATAGATCGGCTCACCAGAAGCTGCTGTTTGAAGACGGGGACGCGATCGCCATCGAAGACGAATACCGGGCGAACTTTGTAATAGAGGAGCTTCGAAATTCGGTGAATCAGAAGCGCCAAATGCGGATTCCGGCTACCGGAAGCGACCTCGTGGCGTAGGTAGCCTTCTGCTGCTTGGTGAAGCCATAACGAGACGTCTAGACGGTCAATTCAGACATAATATGCAGAAACTGGCATACCGATCGCCAGACGTTTTCCTTCAAGCGACTCGAGCGTCACCGGTTGCCCTGTGGGCTCGAGAAGAGACCAGAGGCCATGGACACCCATGTCTTTGCGGAAACCGACGGATTCTCAATAAAGTTGCTTTATGCAAACACACGTTCGTCACAAGACCACGCGGTGTTGTGTTTTGTTCAGCCAACCAAGATGAAGATCTACAAAATTGATGCAGCGAAGAAAGAAACTTTCAGTTGGAATCGTGGTGCAATGGATAACGCGTCGGTCTACGGAACCGATGCTTGCAGACTCGCATTCTGTCGAGATCGAATTGTCTTTGCACGTGATTAGCGAATAATTAAGTTTATTCCGTTCAAGCTCCTTTTGAAGAGGTCAACTGTTGATCACTGACGTCTTTCGTAGAACTGGTGTCCGGTTCATGCGCGCTCGTTATCTTCACTCCCCTGACAGTCGGACGAAGTACTTGGAACGAGCAGGTCAGGTTCTCATCGACGCTCATCACAGCGGCTGAGTTATCAAACTGGCCTAAATTGGAAGTAAACAGGAAATATCCAGAAAATCCAAATAACTCACCACAATAATGGGGAGCCGAGAAGATAGTCACAACCTTCCGATTGGCAAAGAACTCGTATCCATCCTGCAACAAGTGGTTTTTGAAAGAGAAAGAGGTGTTAAATCTACCTGAACGACTTGATGAGCGCGAGCGATGAGGTCAATGTTTAACTTGGAAGTCATTTCATTGACGATGTCGATTCCATAGGTGTAAGAGACTCCACGAGTATTCGGTTGCCACCCCTTGTTGTACAAGTCAGGATCTGACCTAAATTCACTCGGAAATGGTGCCAGAAGGAAGAAATTATGCAAACCAGAGTAGATCGATGTGAAGCGAAGGATTAGGAGGTTCAATGGGGCGAGTGATCTGACGAAGTTGGTCGAGCGAATGAAGCTGTGGTGAGAGACCTCCGTGCATGCAGAGAATCTTGCTAGCAACGAGACCGCAGAAGGGCATCGCGTTGAAGACGTCCTGAAAGGCGAGCCAGAGGCGGACGCTTTGATAGCGACGGTTGCATTCCTCAAAGAAGCCGTAAACGCGGTTGATGGCGCTGCACTCGTGATTTCCACGGAGGAGGAAGAAGTTGTCCGGGTACTTTATCTTGTAGGCGAAGAACAAGCAGATGACTTCCAGATTCTGACGTCCCCGATCGACGTAATCGCCAAGGAACATGTAATTCACAGTTGGAGGGAATCCAGCTCGATCGAACAATCGGAGAACGTCTATAAACGAGCGGGATTGGCTGGAAGGAATCGTGTTCGCTTACCCCCGTACTGTCCATGAACATCCCCACAAATTTTGATTGGCGGTTCGACTTCGATGAGCGACTGTTGCGCGAGAAAGACGTCGCGGGTCATTGCGCAGAGTTGAATGATCTCCGTTTCCTTGACCACTTTGGTGAGACTGCAGCCGGGAACACCGACGTTCAGGAGCTTGCAGATGAAGTCGTCGATATCAATGTATCCTTCCTTCGTGCTTTTCGCCTTGCCGACATCTGAAAAAAGCTGATTGGAATTGTCAGGAACATCCAGCACACCCCGAACCCCCGAAAATCACGTACCTTTGCTTGCCGCAACACTTTGCACCTTCTGTTTGACGTCCTTTCCTTTCCCGACGCTGCCAGGCGATAAAGCCAAAGCACGCGCGGCCGGCGAATCGGCGATTGGTGGTGACTGCAACTTCATGATCGGCGACGACGCATTGACAGTTGAAGGACTAGGCGGCTTTGTTGGCGCTGGATTCATCTCCACCGTTGTACACAGCGAATACGATGCAAATGTTGGTGAGCAACGCGCGTACGTTAACCGTTTCGAGCGCTTTGATGGTCACAGAATGAACTTTGTTCACGCCTACTGCCACCGGTTTGTCTAGACAACCATTGAGCATCTGATTCCTGCAAAGCCTCCTTGTCTATACTGCTGTGGAATGTCTAATAGACGAGCTGCAAATGGAGACAGCGAAGACGCCGCGGCTCATTTGACTGATTGTTCAAAGCGCTGGTCGCGTCGTGCCCTCTCTATCGGTCGACTAACCAACTCACGTCTGCCGAAGACTTTTAGAAGCTCTTGTGATCTCCAAGCGTCGCGAAACGACTTCAAATGGACGTGAACGAGTTGCCGATTTTGGGACTTTTGTCGTTGCTGACAAACGCGGCGCTCGTCGGTGTTGCGCTAGTCGGGTGCGGAAAGAAAAAGCCGCCAGCCGCCGGTCAATCGAAAAACTCGATGTCAATGACCGGGCCTCCGAACAGCGTACCGCCCGCGCCCGCTGCTCCGCTCGATTCCGGAACGTCCGCTTCGACAGCTGCAATCCCAGGTTCCGATAAGGTGAGCTTTGATGAGCGGCAAATTTCAAAATAGATTTTGGTCGCCTTTCAGAAAGATGAAGTGAAGAAGGAGAAGACAACGACCGATGAGAAAAAGGACGAAAAGGAGGGCAAACCAAACAATCAGGAGGAAGCTAAGGTGTGATTTTGATGCGAAATGTAAAGCTTATGTCATACACTTTTAGAAAAGTAAAACGGAGCCGAAAAAGGACGAGGACGAGTTGAAATCAAAGTCGAAGGTAGATGAGAAGAAGGAGAAAACGAAGGAGAAGACGAAGGAAGAGAAGCCAAAGTCGGAAAAGAAGTCGAACAAGTCGACGAAAACAAAGAAGATGGACGGCGAGAAGAAGGACGGTGAGGAGGAAGGCGACGGATACGAAGCGTGTCCGGAAATGACTCCCGAGCAATTGGCCAAGATCGCCGACGAAGCCGGGAAATAGAATAGTGGCTTGCATTTCATCTGAGCAATAAAAGTAGTCCGTGGTGAATGTTCGTGTTGCGCAGTCGGTCGATTCATTTTCTCTCTCGCTCTCGTAGGTTTGTCGTTCCAGGCATCGGAATCGACGTTGAAGTCGCACATTCAGAGAGCTGTCTGTCTGACATTTACGCTCTCTCTTCCTGATTATGCAACGCCATTTCGTTGTTGTCGGTTGATTAGCGATGGCTGCTGCTTCGAGTTCAGCCAATGGGTCGACTGAAAGGAGGGAGAAAACTCCTGAACGCGAAACGCCTGCAGAATATCCCGCTGAATTCGAGCAAAATGTCGTTCGGTTCCGGGTGAGCGATACAAAATCCATGTTATTATTTTATCAATTTTGTGGATTTCAGGCGTTTCACGATATTGCCGAATGGGTCGTCGATTCCCTCGGAAGCTTCATACGCGTCATGGAGCCCGTGCCGCACAATCCACCGCAAACAACGCAGTGCGAATTGAAGCAAATGTCAGATGTGTGTGGAAAGGTAGGATAAATTGTCAGCCCATTTCATCTTCAATCGGAATCGTTTAGGTTGCTCAAAATCAACTTTTCGAAGAATATTCGCTGCTGCCGATGATCTCCACAATTAGCGACGTCACGATGAACATCGCAAGGCGGGAAAACTACACGAACCAAGAGAGTTTTGATCGAGTATGGAAACCGCTGAAGAGCTGGGTCGACGAAGATTACCCGCGAATCAGTCGAGAGTTGAAGAAATGTTTCGAGCTACATGCGGATATGACAAGCGCGATCGCAGACGCTCAAAGGAAACCGATTCCGGCGAAGGCATCAAAGGCGGAAAAACTGAAGGAGCAGCACGAGAAGCAGTTCAAGTTGTGCCAGAAGGAGTTGGATTTGATGAAGATGGTGCACAAACACCAGCAGACTTGTTTGAAGCTCTTGCTCGACCTCCAGGTAAAAACGTTCCCTTAAATACGCTATTATTGCATTTAATTTCAGTACGGATTTCACACTTTCTGTGAAAAAGAGCTCGAACAAGCCTGCACCGCGATGGCGAAGATACATGACAAGTTATCAAAGGAAGACGTTTGATTTGGTGAACTTGTATTCTTTTATCGCCTATCACACCGACAACGGCAATTCGCGGAAACAATGTGTTATAGACAACAGAGATAAACGTTCAGCAACGTGTCAGAGCGTGTTCGAGAGCACCATCGCAGCTAACACTCCAACACCTTGTCCACTAGCGAGTTGCTTGAGTACAGAGACATTAAAGTACGCGGTGAACACCGCTCCGCCGGATCACCGCGAAGGCGCGACATTCCACGTCCACGGCTTTGGCGAACAATCCGATAAAGATCACTGGATTTAGGGAATTCGTAGCTGTCTGAACTTTGTTTCGTTTTCGTTTCAGTTTTTGTCTGTGTTTTATTATCCTGCGCGACAGATAAATACTTATGATCTACGCTATGGCATATTCCGTGCATAATTTGTCCTGCTGTCTGGTTTGCAAAATATGACACCGCTTGAAATGTGCTGGATAATCTCCTCAATTCGTTTCCTATATCAAAAAGCCGTTGAGTTTTTCAGGTGGCAAACAATGGCGATGATCAATCCTCATCGTGAAGCGATCTTAGAGCTGATCGAATCCCTAATTTTCGACTTCCTCGATCAACTGGGATCGCGTCGGCCGGTTTGTCTTCGAAGCATCCTGTAAGTCATCACTGTTCGCTTTGCATTCGTTGAATTATTCAGACCCGGTGGAAAGGTTCACACGATAAAACTCACCTTCAAAAATCGCATGAAATTTGCGTTCATCATGAAAGCGCTGTCACAAATCCACAACAAGTTGCTGACTAATTCTATGGCCACGAGGAGGTTTGTCGCATCATTCCGTACTTTTCGATCATTTTTGATCGTTTCAGGGATGTATTCTACGAGCAGAAGCGTCTTTATGGCTCGCAGAAAACCTTTGACGTTGCGGTGACATCGATTTGCAGATTGCTGAATTGCACTCGGCGGGACTTGAATCTGGTAGGCTTGATTTCAGGTTTTTGATCATTCGTTTCAGCTCTGCACAAGTAAAGGCCTCATACTCGGGAAACTGTTGTTCGAAGATGGAATCAGCTGCCAAAGAGCAGTTCTGAGCGTCCAAGAAACTCTACTAGCCAAGCGGATCCTCGATGTGGGAGATTTTGTTCTGGTCGTCGAGAAGGACGCGACTTTCCAGAAGCTTGTTCAGGAGAACTTTCCGCTGAGATTCCCGCGAGCTGTGCTTGTAACGGTGAGCAACGTGAACACGTACGGAGCATTGAATGGAAGGATTTCAGGGACGAGGATATCCTGACTTGTGCACGCGAAACGTCGTCCGGAAAATCGTGGAAACTAAGAAGATTCCTTGTTTTTGTTTGACCGACGCCGACCCTCACGGTAGGAAGCAGATGTTGTAGTTAATCCCACCAGCTCATTTACAGGAGTCGGGATTTTCATGACGTACAAGTATGGAGCCGAAATCACCTCGGCTGAGAACGAAGATTGCTTTGTGCCTGACATGATCTGGATCGGATTGATGCCGTCCGACGTGAAGAATTTTCCCGTCCAGGGAGATCAGTTTCTCCGTTTGCAGCCAAGTGACAAGAAACGAATCAATGGCTTACTGGGACGTGCGCTAACGCTGAATGAAATGACGCTGGTCAGCCAGGTTTGTTCCATCTGTATAAAGGTAATCCTGATTGATGGGTGATTAGCTTCAATTGATGGTACGTGAGGACTTCAAACTGGAGTTGGAAGCGGTCAGTGGCATTTCGCATGGATTCATGACTAACGTTTACTTGCCGCACTGCTTCAAGGAACTTGGATTTAACGTGTAAATAGACAATTCAATTCATAATTTATGTATTTATATTTAACTGTAATTAATTATTGTTCCTGTTTAAACTTTTTTCTTGCGAAAATAGCGCGATTATGTGCCTTCGCCTGAAGGAGGACGATTCCGAACGACGGCATGCTGTGCTCGACCCGGAGGCTGCACAGAAGGCGATCTAAAATCCGACCTTAAACACTCATTATTTTCGCACTCATCGTGCGCTCGCCATTCGTTCCATTTTTATGTCCGTCTATTCCTTCACCCGTCTTCCTCGTTTGGTGGTGCCTTTCCCTTCTTTGCAAATCGCAAAATTACAATGGTTGAAGTTTATAAACTTCCGGCTTCTAGTGTGCGCTTCATTTCGTGAAACGGCCGGAATATTCCAAGAGTTGATAGCGATATTTGATAATGGATTACTCACAGTTACTCAATTCACAATATCAAATGGGAAAACATCGCCACAGCAGCATTCTTATTGGCTCGTATTGCTGTCGGTGTTCGGCCGCAGAGCATCTCGGAGTAAATCGTAGTTCGGCTTTTCTTCATACTTCAATTGATTTATGTGAGCAACGATCTTCGTAAAGTTTAACGGGATTTCGGGGCATTTTTTACGCAACTCGCGGATTCCTGACGTAACCTTTGTTAATGTAGGTGAGGATGGCACTACTTACCGTCTTCGGTCATGAAAGCTTCCTTCTCCTTGAGAACTTCCGTCTTGTTAGTCATTCGACGCCACGGGAGGTTCTGCTCACCGTAGAACTCGGAAATCATGTAGAACCACGATTCGATGTCATCACGGCGGCCGCGTTCTTCTTCGCGCAATGCAGTTCGTGCGACGTAGCGAATCGTACCAAAGAACAAGACCGGAGTTCGAGCCTTGCTGAAATGATTCAACTATTCCAGATTCACGAAGTGGGAGACGTACTAAACACGCTCGAAACCGTCGCAATATTTCTTGCCGAGACATGCATTGATCAAATAGATCGTATTGGTAGATTCTGGTTTTGCTCCATACGCAAAGCAATGCGGTTTTATGTCCCGATGGATGTAGCCGACGGTGTGGAGGTCTTCAATCGCTTCCAGTGTGTCCATCGCAAGCTTCAGTGCTTGGGTGTCGCCGAAGGCGCCTCCATTGCGAATCATCGTCTCCCAGAGCGTTGGACCGTACTCGTCGTAGACCAGGAACTGATAGGAGCTCATAGCGCCAAACGCGTCTACTCGAACATATGTTGCGTCTTGCCTTCAGAAGCCATAAACACCATTACCGACGCCTGACGCTTCAATCGTTTGCATTTGGCTTCGTGTGTTTCGTACATGATGGTGTATGTCTTGGCGCCCTGTTCGCGATCTTCTGTCGCTTTAACCGTGCCGAAGTCGCCGTCAGCGGATTCGCCGAAGCGAAATCTAAAAGCAGAAAGAGTTGACACTTCAAACTTCTTACTTCAACTTACTTTCGTCCTTTGTACTCGAGAATCTCACCCTCTGTGATGATCTTCTTCTCACACTTCTCTAACGGCAACTCTGACTCAACAGAGCGCACTTCGTTGAGAAACTTCACTTGCTCGTCCTTCTTCGCTTCATCTTCCTTCTTCTCCCCAGCTTTTCGCTTCACTTTGCACTTCTTTTTCTTCTTCTTGCTGTCCTCTACGCGTCTGTTGTTGCACGGACTGCGCGCAATGTTCTTTGTTGGCGTGCAGCATGGGCTGCGCGATGGACTCCTCGCTGCCGGACTCTTTGCACGTACTAAGATCGTGTCGCTCACGTGCTTGCGCCTAAAAAGTGAATGAGCATTGGTTGAAAGAGCAGCGAAACCTCGTCCGGGGACTTCGAGCGATTTTCTGCGATTTCACTTCTGTAGAATCTTCCGTTGACGACGAATCTGTACACTTTTTGCAGTGCGGATCGCGATTCTTCTTCCTGAAGTTGATCAAGTTGACGGCAAGAACGCAGTAATAGAATTTGGTCTTATCGCGATTACAACAACCGAGAAAATTGCGCTCGAGTTGCCTTCTTGGAAGAAACCTACTTCGGCATCCTGATTTTGAGAAATCCGAATCGTCTCGCGCCACCAGAATCGGACGAGACCGTTCAGTGACGTTCACAAAGAGCAGAATGACGCGCGATGGTCGCATGTTGCAGACAGATGCAAGCAGTTGAAGCTCGACCAGATAGTTCTACGGCATCACTGCGAAGCGACTGGTCGTGCAGCATGTCGTCCACAGAAGTTACGCAGAAATCTGATAATTTGAGGTTTTGTGGATGATTTATGTGTCGATCACTCTGTAACTTATTTGCAGAGAGTATGCGGATGTGGAAGTTGAGGTTCTTCACGAGATGAATACCGAACTTTTGCGCGATTTCAAGGCGGATCTGCGGGAGTTGAAGCGGGAGGCGCGGAAGAAATACGCCGAAGCGTTCGAGAGAATTCAGGGGATATCGCGCAAACGCGTCATGGTGGAGAACTATCTACAGGAAGTCGCTTCGAATTGCCGAGATTCTCATTAGCGTTTTCATTTGCAGTCGCGATAAACAGTTTTAGAACGAGTTCCCGCTTTATTGATTGCGTCGCTGCATCGCGTTGATTTATCTCTCCATTTCCTTGCGATTTATTTTACAATTTTTGGTCTTCAATTCAGGCGATGAGGCTCTCTGTGCTTCGGAAAAGCGACAAAATCGTCGGAATCTGCGAGCGCATCGCTGCTTCGTCGTCGCCGGACCAATTGAGTCAACACACTAGCGCATTCGCCGACTTCTATCGATCAGCTGATGTTCAATCGAAGAATTCGGCTCTCCTTCATCTCGCCAACAACTTCGGCGTCGACCACTCGCGACTGAGATCCGCGATTCAGCTCTACGACCGCAATGAAGCCGCCGCCGTCGATGTGCATCGATTCTCCGCTCCGCGCTATCGATCGCTTTTTCAGTCAATCGGAAACACCAGAAATGGCATCAACTTCGCCTGTAGTCTTCGAGCGGACCTCCTGGCAATGATGAAGAAGGAAAATTCCACACCTCTGAGAAATATGGAATGTTCACTTCGCGAAATCCTCACAATTTGGTTCTGCCTGAGCAATCTTCGGCTTCATAGACTGACATGGCAGTCTCCAGCGGATATCCTGCAGAAGATAGCGAGCCGTGAAGCTGTGCATCCCGTGGGAGGGCTTGTGGACTTTAAACGGAGACTCGGCGAGCATCGGCGGTGCTTCTACTTTAGCCACGAAGCCTTGCCGCGTGAACCACTAGTGGTCGTGCACGTTGCACTGACGAATGGCATCTCGTCGAGTATCCAGGCGATTGTGAAGCAAGATTTGCTCGACGGCGACGAACGAGAGCACGACACCGCCATATTCTACTCGATCTCATCGATGGAGCCAGGCCTGAAAGGCATTGACCTGGGAAATCTGCTGATCAAACGAGTTGTCGGAGAATTACTGGTTGACACTCCGTTCGTGAAACATCACAGCACTCTCTCGCCGATTCCAGGCTTTCGATCGTGGCTCCTCCGCTCATTGAGGATGGGTGAACTCGAGACGGCGATTCCTGTGTAAGTCAAATATCTCATGGCGCATAACAAGTATTTTCAGCAAGCAAGAAGACTTGATCACGCTGGTGGAATCGAACAACTTCGAGGAGTATGACAAAGCGAAGCCCCTGCTGATGAATCTCGCTGCGCGATATCTCTACGGAGCGAAGAATCCTTCCGGTGGAGCTTTTGACCCGGTCGCCAATTTCCACTGCCGCAACGGCGCTCAACTTCATCGACTGAATTGGCGCGGGGACACGAGTGTGCGTGGATTAAAGAACAGCCTGGGAATGATGGTCAACTATCGCTACTATATCGACAAAGTACCACAGAACAGCGCCAAGTACATTCATGAACACGTCATTGATACTGACGAGCAAGTCTCGAAATTGATTAAATAAATTAAATATGGTTTGGGGTGATTAAGGAAAAAGGTATTTCGACCTGGGCATGATTGGAACCTGCAGTCTTCAGTTCCGCAGACCTGTGTTATCTATGGTTTCAGTCGGCCACTGAAGCATCTTTTCAGATTCAAACCGTATGACATTATTTATTACATACGATTTTGGTCCTATAACGACTTGTATGATTGCAAACGTTGAACAGACGGTCGCTAAATTTCAGCTCTTTCACAACGCCATAGGTTGTCTTTTTTTCGTCGTTCGCAATATTTCTGAAGCTTAATTCCGCTCAAATTTCAGGTATACAATGGCGAAGAGCATCCGCGCCAAATCGAGGAGACGCGCTCGTGCCATCAAGCGCGATCAGCTTCAGCCCAAGGTAATGAAGCAGCTGGCAGAGATTGTTTCCAATCAAGAAGGCTCCGTGCTGCTGCCCCGCAAAGTCCCGAGAAAGAAGGAGGGCCAGGATATCAAAGTGGAGCCTGTGGCAGATGGCGGCGATGCGATGGATGCGACCACTACGAGCACAATCAACCTGAAAACGATGAAATTGGCGGACGGATCATACCCGAAATGGATGAGTCAGAAGAAGATACTCAAGCTGAAGAAGGCCGCGAAGGGACAGAAGACCGGACTCGGGCGCAAAGGACGTCTGCGTAAGCGCCGTTAAATTTTCTTGTTTCGTTGTTGCGTTTCATTGTTGTTGTTGTTGTTTTGAGATGAACATAAAAATTTGTTACCCGAATTGGCGTTGTGATTGCGGTGGTTTTTTCCAGTTATTGTCTTGAATTATAGAACATCAGATTTTGCATTGGTCAACGTTTCAGAATGCGTTCATTGAATCAAACGAGGCAATTGCTGTGGAGCAATGTCAGGCACTACGTGACAAATACATCTACGAAAGAGTTGCCGGCAAAGGAGCTTTTGCTGCAGGTCGATTGGATGATGGAAGTTCTTGTGAGTTGAATGCGGCGCAATTTGGAAATAAATAGTCGGGGAAAGCAAGCATGCGAAGCTTTACAACAATTCTGACAGCTTTGTGCTGACGGGGGACAACGTCACTTGAATTTTCGGAACGTGTCTGCGGAGCTGATTCATCATCATATTTCGACAATGTTGCTTCATTGGAATCTTCTTTAGGTGCCGGGATTCATGAAATCACGCTTGAGGCCATTCTTTGACATCCTTAGCGAAGACGTTAAACTACAGGACAAAATCTTCAACTACGATGTCACCGGCAGAGCTAAGCTAAACGTACATGTAGCAAAAGTGCGCATGTACTACCGGTATCTCTCCCCCTTCAACAAAGTTGAGGTAAGCCACATGTTCCCCAGTCAATAACGTTAGTTCTAGTATCAAGGGTCCTGTGTTTACGAAGGCGAAGACGTGATCGTCATCTTATGGAAGCTTTCGACCCTTAAAACGAACATGTGGTCTTATTTGCCGCAGTTTATCACAAAGCAGGAACCAGTAATGATTCATAAGGAAGGAGCACTTGATATTCACATGAATCCCAAGGGCGAGATTTACAAACTTGTAAATCGAACGGTATGAATTCAATCAACAACATCATGTATTTAGGCTTTTCTTTAGGTCACAAAAGAAGACATAGATGGGTCTAAATTCATGATTGAAATGAAAAAAGAACAAGCTGCGCTGAGAGAGAAGAAGGAAAAGACAGAAGCGGAGAAAAAACTGAAACAGATGGTAGAAGATGATAAGAAAAACGGATTTTTGTGAGAAATTCTTGTTGTCGTTAATAGGTTGCGAAGATTTTTTTACTTTTATTTCGGTGTTTCTTCTCATGCGTGGTGTTTTTCCGGCATCGTGTTCGTACTCTATCTCCGTTTATGGCCAGTTCCAGTTTTAAAACTGCTTACCGCGTTTCAGAAGCCAAGATGCTGGTGGCAGCACGTCTAGGCCCTTCTCGATTTTCTCATTGGGCCTCGAAACCCATGTTTATGTCCGGAGATGCTGCTGGCGCTTGTGATCGGTCACAGCAGAAGCCGGAAATGTTCCAGTTGGAACACGTTCAAAAGCGCTTGGAGCACACTGTTCCGTTGATGTTTCGTGAACGACTTGATTACACGTTTTACCACAAGGACGTGATTGTCGATAATCAGATCATTCAAGTTCAAAGACAGTAAGTCAATCAATGCGAGATAACAAAATTATGCAACGTTTTCAGGGGAATACACGAGCTTCAGGGTCATCTAAGCACCTTCAGCATTATGGGTCAAGTATTTTTCCCTCATATTGAGATGTCCGCTTTAAGTATCCTGCCGATCATCGACGACGGCACTGTTCGACTGCGATGGAGGATTAGCTATGTGTCTTTTTTGCGCGCCCTGAATCCGATGTTTTTCAAATACGAATATCGAATCAAAAACGTTCGCCCATCTTGTTTACTTCTATGCAAGTTTCCATTTTAGTTGAAATGGTACGACGGGTATTCGGTGTTCCACGTTGACGGCAATGGAATGGTCTATAAATTCACAATTCAAAAGGTGAGTTAAACTCCTGCAATCTCGCTTGGATAACAAAATTACTTTAGACAATGCCCGATGATTCATCTTTGGCTCGCGAGAAGACGACCGCACAGAAAATCGCCGAAAGAATTGGAGTGCTCCCTGGCGGTGCTGCCAATATATCGGTCTTCGTTGCTCGGCCACGCGAGGAGAGTCGTCGAAGGGATTAATTATTAACTAGCTAGATTTGTTAGTTCGCTATTAAGAATTAATTTAGGACATTGTTGTGTTGTCTGTTGCGTATGTAAATGTTTGAGCGGGTATTGGAGGGCGCAGGCGCATGATACCATAGCGCTGAAGCAAGTTTCGAACAACAGAAATTTTTGTAACAAGAAATTATAACAAACTATCGAAATAGATATGAGAGCCAACCCGTCCTGGTCGCAACAATAGTAGCCCACCGAATTCTTGCTACTCCTTTTGTTGTTGCTGTTGCTGTTGTCGTTGTCTTCGACGATTCCTTTCCTCTCGTGAATAACGATGTACTATGGTGGACTTGAGCCTGGGTTCATCCTCGCTCTTGAAGCTGCTGCTGATATCCATTTTCCGCATGTTCGCGCTTTTCATGATTCTTTCGATTATCTGCAGGACTTGAAATGAATATGAACATGAAGCTACAATTTACCTCAATTCGCTCTTCTCTTTCGAGGCGTTTCACCTTAAGGGGATTCAAATCGTCTTTTCGCGTGGGTGCTTTGTTCTCATCTGGTCTCAAGTGATAATCGGGAACGTTAGCTATGATCGCAGACTTCCAATCTTTTTCTTTGTTGTAGACTTCTCGAAGCATAGAAGCAATATTGCAGAGCGGCATTACTTTTCTTCCCCGTCTCCATCTGAAAGACAAACACGTGCTATATGTGCAACAAAAGATTTCAAGGAGAAAAATAAATCTTCAATTTAACTTACTTCACATAAAGATCGAACGGCAGACGATACGCTGGGATTCTGTCCGCATGAGCTGCGTGAATAGAGGATGCCCAAGGTTTGGAATCCAAGCTGGCGCAAAGAACGAATGCCTTAAATCGATCCAGAGGTCCATCGAGAATACGATTTGCTTTAGAACTGATATACGCGACCTCCTCTAGTTTCACTCCGCTATCTAGAATGTCGTTGATTCCCCTCGATGAAATTCGTGGGATAAACGGGTGGGGTCTAAAGGAATCGTCGCCTTCGTCATAAGGATTGAACGATTCAGCGTCCAAGTTGAGTTCTTCAGCTTCACTCACCGAGAGATCATTTCTTTTCCCGGGACCGTAGAGGAACATCCAGTATCTTAAAATCAAGTCAATTCCAGCATGTCTTAGCTTACACACCTTTTCATTAAACGACTGGTCGCTGGATCAGCCAACAAATTCGCGATTGTAATTCGGAATGGTTGCCGATGGAACCAGTTCCTATCATGGAGTGACTGGATTTGCCGAATAAAAGAAGAGAGCTGTCTGTCGGGGAGATTCTGCAGAAATTGGCAATCAACGATGAGTTGTGGCATCTGTTCGTCCATAGCTTCCAGGCCAAGCACTCGGCTTCCGTACACGGAGTCTATTTGTTCTAAATCGATGACAGTGGGTAACAGCAAGGGACAGGACTGCTCACTTCGAAATTGTGCTCCTTTGATGTCGATAAGTTGATGAAACTTTCGCGCGTAGACCATTTCACCTCGGTCGTGAAGAACCTGTTGCTCTTCTGAGATCTGAAGTCTATTTGTCGTCAAAAATACGCACATTTTAGGAAAAACAAACCTTCTTGCGTTGCTCAGACGATTCGGCCAATTCCTGAGCGCGTTTTTTCTCGTTAAGCTCCTCGTAATGGAGCCTAAACAGGTAATCCTCCCTCTCGCGGACATCCTTCATTCCGTAGTAACGTTCCCAATTCGAAACACTCAACTTATTCGGTACAGTAGGGGATAGCTTGTAAATCAACTGAAAAAGGCTCGTTTACAGTCGAATCAGATGAAATAGACTCACAGTGAGCTCAGAAATGATTTTCGCTAATTTATCTTGTTGTGCGGGATACTTCAAGCGGTCGACAAATTCCTTTGACGGAAGCACTGCAGCAGGAATCTCGATGTTCAGTTTGTCGCCAAAAATGTCAAATTTCGAGGGCGCTTCCGTGGAGAAGCCCTCGCCTCTGGTCTGAGGAGGCATGCCGACACCATAGCAGCGTCGCTGCGAGCATGTCGGTAGCTCGGAGCAAAGAAATTGGAGTACGCGACTTCGCAACATTTCCGTTCTGAAGTGAAGAAATAAATTTGAAAATACGACCGTCACAGTATGCACCGATGCAAAATTCAGGGTTCTCCTACGCGAGTATCGCATAGACGATGGTCTGGGGGTTGAATTTTGAGGTGTTCTTTTCAGTGAATGCATACAGGTTGCATCGTGCTTGTACAGCCTACAAATAATCGTCCATTCAAAAATTTATTCTATATGTCATCTAGCGCCATCTCAGAACAAAATTTCCTTCAACAAATCGATCGTCCTCTGGTCTGTCAGAATGCTCATATGGTCAGCCCCCTTCAGGTCATGAGCAACCGTGCGCTTCCAGCGCTTGCACATCTCCAGTGACTTGATGTTCACAGTTCCATCGCCGTCTCCGTTCATAGTAGTCGGCGGATTGTTGGGGAAACTCTTCCCGAACACCCCTGACTTCCACACCAATCGTTCAGGCGTCGCGATCTGAGTTCCAAAAATGCATTCAACTTTCACTCCGGGGTCGTCGAAGTTCACGGCGCTCGCATACCGGGTGGCGTTGTACTGAGCCATTCCGAGGGGATATCCGATGTCTGTGAAGAATTCATTGATGTTGGCGACTGTGTAGTTCTTATCGTCGTTCTGTGCAAACACCTCTGATTGACTCCACACGCGCTTCGAAGGGAAAAGCACACTGGAGGACGTAAACGAGCGTTCCATCGGTCGCAATGTGTTCGGCGCCAAGATGAAGCGGAAATTGTTGAGATTGTAGCCGGTGCTGTAGAGACGAACGATTTGCACCGAACCGCCCCATGGAGCGCCGAGGGAGACGTGCGATTTGATGAATTTGTCCTTCCAGGCCTGCGAGACCATGTTCGTGTAGAAATAGTGGAGGAAGGGGTTTCCCATGCTGTGGCCGATGACTACAACCGGTTTGTAGCCGTTGTAGTTGTACGCGATCTCGATTTTGGTCCGGAGTGTAGCGTAGAAATCGTGGATTTCGTCTGAAAATTCGTTAATGGAAATTTAAAAATGGAATGAAGTGACTTACGAGGAGCTCTACGCCAATCGTACGGAGCCGCAACGATATCCTTGTTCTTCTTGTAGCCCCACTTGACCAAATTCTCGATGATGTGATTGAAATAGGCGCTTTTCCACATCCTCGACTTGTCAACGAACTCGATATTCGCTACAGAGTCGGGAATTCTTGTTTCAACGCCGGGAGAATTCTCCGAAATCCCACTGGATTCATTGAACACCAAGCGCATATTGTCGACGAAGCATGCGATAGCAGGTTGCGTGAGCTCCTTCAGATTCAGCCACAAATCAAAGAATTCGCTGGTTTTCTGTGAACAGAAATAGTGCGGGCGGCTGACTTTTCCCGTTAGCTTCGCTTCGATCTGACTAGCGCCGAATCCTGGCACTAGCACGACAGGATGACCCGATTGATGAGTTCTCGGTCGCATTGACGCCTGGAGACGCTGGAATTCTTCAAATCCATAGCCGTGGATTGAGAGCACCAGGGAAAGAATGAAAATGGATTTGAATGCGATCATTGGACGAGGAGAGACAATAAACGAGGAGAGCTTTCTTTAATGAACACAAAAAGCAATGCAATCTGGAGTGACAGTCGCATCGCAAAAGGTGGGAAAATGTGGGTTGACAGGCGTATAGACCAATCCCCACTGACCGCTTTACCAAATACTTGCGCTATCTCTGAACTGCGTAAGATCGATCAAGAATCTTTATAGTTCTTTAAAAAATACAAATCGTTATCAAGCAACAAACAATATGAAAAACTACCTAACACTTGAGATTCTTGCGATGCTCATTGATATCGATGAAGACGTCGACGGGCTCGTGCTCCGGTAGCTTCTCCTTCACGATATCCAGAATTTGCGCCTCCTGCTCGCTAGTGTAGCGTGATTCGTTCTCCTCAATAATCAGAGAAACGGCGACGGCGTCGGCAGGGCGATTGTCAATCATCTGCAGCACTTCACTCGGGAAAAGGCCGTAGGGTTTGACAGCTCGCATGAATTCCTTGATGTTCCCTTCCGATTGCGCGGCGGCCGGACGCTCGCGGAGATATTTCCGCACGGCGAAGAGAAGCGTTGAATTGTTCTTGGCGTAGAGATGCTTGTGCGGGTTGCTGTAGGCGCTGTTCACCAGCTGCAGCACTTCGAAGTTCGTTAACGATCCCGATCGTTCCTCGATGACTTCCATCTGAAACGGAACAAAAGATAAATGAAAGTGAAACGATAAAGACGAATAAAACGGATCACCGCGCTTTCTGAAAACAGAGCGGAGAAGAAAGCACTGATTCGAAAAGCAGAGCAGTGAAACGTTTCAGTTTCGTTTCTTATTTCGTTGCGCTGACTCTGTATTTCGCGGTAGATTGCGAAATGTGACAATCTGACTTCACGCTGAACGGCGGTTGACTGAAGGTGAGTGATTTCAGCCTTGTTGCAACCTTTCCGCACATCACGAGAGAAATCGCTGTTGTTTCGAGACCACCCACGTCGAACGTAGTCAACACAGTTTAATCGAATCTAACACTTAAAACAACATCACAATAGCGAAAAGAATCCCCAAAACCGCAGATTTCGTCATCTTACTCATCGCATCTTTGGGGGACGTGGTGACCGGCGACGGCGTCGTCGGAATTGCGGTCGACTGCGCACCGGATGAACCTCCGCTTCCTTTAGGCGTCGTGGAGGTCAACGAGGGCGTCGTAGGCGGCGTTGTGGTCGGAGCGGCCGTCTTTTGGACCCACGGATCGGGCTGAATGTTGGCGTGACAGGATAGTACAGACACGCGTACAAACAGACCTTGTACTGGGGAAGGAGAGGTTTCCGCGTGACGTCGAAGGTGAACGGTTTCGAGAAGTTGAAAGGCTTCAAGATCGTGTCGGGAGTAACCTGCAGCTGCAGGAAGTTGTTCATCATCTGCAGCGCCGGTCCCGCGCGGTCGGTTGGCACCATGTGGCCCGCGCCCTAGGAGGTTATGGAGGCGTTGCTTTAGGACATTTCGACTCACCTTGATGGTCAGGAGCTCCAGTCTCGTCTTTCCAAACTTGAATTCCTTCTGGAATCCGGCCTTCTGCTCCCTGAACGCCCAATCACCGTGTTCGTTAATTACGGCCGCCTTGTTCTGGCGCTTCTGCCTCGTGTAGAGCGCCTCGACGAACCACTGATCCTCGAACATTGAGCACGCGGTGTCGAGATCGCCGTTGTAGACGAGAATCTTGAAGTTGGCGAAGCGGGCGTCGTTGTCGGCCATCTGGAGGATGTCCAGCCACACGGAGGTACTGTCGTTGGCGGTTGCCTCGTAGTTGATCGAAGTGCTGCAGAATTCCCACTTCTGCACGTACTGGGGAACGTGGAGCGCGGCGCGAACGTGCGGGTGGTTGAGATATTTCTCCGCGGCGAGCACCGAGTAGCACTGGAAGCCTCCGAGTGCGTCGGTGGAGTCAAAGTTGGCGCGCGCGAGCGTGTTGTTGAAGGAGGCGAGGTCGCGTTTGGTTCTCGTGAAGGAGAACGCGTTGCGCGAGGTTTGCGCCCCGCCGTCGAGGCCGATGTAGCTCCCGGCGACGTCGTTCTCGTAGCATTCTTGGTAGAAGTTGTAAATGTCCATTCTAAACTCTTTTCAGTGATTTCGCAAACCCGGAAACACTCACTTGGTCTTATCGAAGAACGCTTCGTTCAAATTGGCGACCAGCCGTCCGCACTTCGCCTTCACGGGGTCGTTGGTCTTGATTGGCTGAAGAGATCCGGTCGCGTCAGTGTAGACGAACTTCGTGTAGTCACAGTAGGCGAGGGATTGACCCTTCGAGTTCTGGCAGCAGCTCTTCAGTTGCGACCACTCGCGATAGTCGACATGACCGTGGAAGTAGAGGAAATCGGGCATCGAGCGGATGTTCTGGGTGGTACTCAGCAGTCCGTTGCCGATCGACATTCCCTTCAGCTGGAAGTTGAGGTTTGAGTCCTAAAAACTGACTTTTCAGCATTTGCACTAGGGAACATAGTGCCTACGCTCATCATGCGCTGAACGAGCGTCGGGACGTAGACGCCGCCGTAGGATTCGCCCAAAACGTAGAAATCGTTGGATTGGAACTGCGGGTAGGCGGAGAAGAAGTCTTTGACGGCGGCCAGAGAGTCGAGGCTCGTCTTCGAGTCGTTCCAGTCGTTGTCCTTGTTGACCGAGCGGTCCTGGTAGGAGAAACCTACCCCGCGAGGGGATTCGAGGAAGATCACGTTGTATCCCTGAAAGCGACTGTTGGATTACGGTATTCCGCCTTTTCGCGCACCTTATTCCACGCGTAGACGTTCTCAAACAGCGTGAATCCATCGGGATTTGGGTGGAACGGACCAATCTCGGTCATCATTGCTCCCAGCGACGAGCATCCCGGTCCTCCGGTGAGCCAGAGGAGCACGGGGTCGGTGGCCGGGTTGCTCTGCGACTCGACGAACCAGTAGTGAAGGTAGTTTCCGGGCGTAGCGGTCTTCAGATATCCAGCGTGGTGATGGAAGTTGGGGGTGAATGTGAGACCGGGAAGGTCGAACACTTTGTCCCCCGCTCTACGCGGAATTTCCGCCGGTTTCGGAGCTTGAAAAGCGGGGAGGATGGGCTGAAGAGTCACCGTGGGCAGTGGAGTACTGTAGTCGGTGTTGTGGAGGAAATTGACGAACATCTGGAGCGCAGGACCAGGTCTGTCCTGTGGGACCATGTGACCGGAGCCTTTGACGGTCAACTGGTCGAATACGTACACGTCACCCACGTTGAAACGTTTCGCAAAGCCTCCGATTCGCGATTTGAACCTAAAATTGAAATGAATCGGCGTCCACTTTGAGGAATCACGGCGCTGTAGCGCGATAACACTGGATTTGGGCTCCATGGCTGTTGAACAACCCATCCTCGCTGTATTGCCTCGCAACTCACCCAGGCAGAGTATAATTCCAGAAAGTTCTCTTTCCGGGAATCGCGTTGTGATTGTTCATCAGTCGTTCGATGAAAATCTCGTCTCCGAAGAACTCGCACGCCATATCGACGTCCCCGTTGTAGATCAGAACGTTCAGCTTGTGGTTGCTGGCAAGAATGCTTTCCCACACAGGCGTCGTATCGTCGTTTTGGTCGTCATATGTTTTGTTGTTGATTTTAGCGGTGCTAAACGCCGCCTTTTAGATTCTAATCTTCTATTTCAAGCGCCTACTTGCATCCCATCCACTTCACATTCGTCAATTCCGTCCGGTCGACGTGGATCGCCTTCCGGACGTCGTCTCTGGCAAAGTAGGTTTCGACCGCGTGGTCTGCGTAGCAGTAGAATCCCTTCATCGAATCGGTGGAGAGGTAATTGATTTGGCTCGCCTGGTCAGCAAAGGGCAAATAATCGCTCAGGACCTGATTTCCCCAAACGGGCGCCGATCTCTTTGACCTTCTCTGCCCTCCGTACGAATTGCTGCCCGAATCTGCGGTGTAGCAGTCCTGGTAGGTGTTGTAGACGTCGTTCTTCGTCAACCAAACTTGTTGTTCGCCTAGTTTGCCCGCCAGAAGACCGCATTTGGCCCAATACGGATCGCTGGCGTTGACGAGCGACGGAATGAGGTTCTTGAAGTTGAGGAAACGAGAGAAATCGCACGGTTCGCCACTGGAGACCGGATTCGCGTTCTGACAGCACTGGATTGATGGAGTCGATATCGCTAAAAGGTGATTTTAGAATGGATTACGGTATCTCACGTACTCTTTGCCGATGACTCCGCGGAAGTAGAGGAGATTCACCGCCGAGTTGACTTGATCGCGAACGCTGAAGATTCCGTTTCCGATGGCAAATCCGGAGAAGGCGATGTTGAGGGGATTCGCAATTGCGATCTTCTTCAGGAGAGCGTCGGCGAGCGTTGGGATGTAGACGCCGCCGTAGGACTCGCCGGTGATGTAGAAAGCGCGTCCTTGGTACTCGGGGAAGCGTTTGAAGAACTCTTCGACTGCCAAAAGATTCTGATGCGCGGTCTAGAGGCGAAAATCTTTCTGTTAGAGAAGCTCCTGAGATAACTTGCATATGAATCGTTGTATCTTCCGTTGATTCCGCTGTTTCCGCTTTCGTACGAGAAGCCAACGTTGCGCGGAGACTCCAGGAAGAAGATATTCGCGTACTGTAAGCGGAATAAGCATTCTAAACCTCTCAGCGCGTCTTCTCACCTTGTTCCAAGCGAAGGGATTCTCCAAAAGCATCTGGCCGTCTTTGGAGGGACGGAACGGGCCAATCTCCTCCATCAGACTGAGCATCGAGGAGCATCCGGGTCCTCCCTGAAGCCACAGGACGATCGGCGCGCTGGTCTTGTTTGTCTGCGCCTCAATGAGCCAATAGTGCATGTGGACGTTGTGGTCCACGTCCAGAAATCCAGAATATTGGTCAAAAGTGGTCTGGAAAGTAAGCCCAGGCAAATTGGTGATCTTGTCGTCATCCTTGGAGCCGAATACGGACCCAGAGGCTTCGATTGCGGGTCTCTCTATTCTCTGCTCAATTCCGTGCTCCTTGATCAGCTTCTGGATTGTTGGGGATTGACTCAAAGAGCTCTTCGCCATCTGTAATACAAAATCTACCGTGACATTGCTATCCGAGTATACGGTACCTGTTGCATGATCTGGTATTGCTGTTTCAACGGTTGCCGCGAGGTAGTGAACACCGAGGGGCTACCGTAGTTTCGTTGACCCAAGAAATTGTTGATCATCTGCAGAGCGGGACCGGGACGATCCTGGGGGACCATGTGACCGGCGCCCTTGACGGTCAGAAGATCGACGGTCATGTTGGAGCCAGCAAAACGCTTCCAGTAGCCTCCGATGACGCCTTCGTAGTCCCATTTGCTATGCGCTACGGCAGTCGAGAAGTTGTTGCGAGCGGCAGTTTCCTCGACGAACCACTGGTCGCCGAGGAAGTTGCAAGCGGTGTCGACGTCGCCGTTGTAGACGAGAACGCGGAGCGGATAACCGGAGGCGATCATGTGGTCGAAGACGGCGCCGGTGTCGTTGTGCTGCTGGAGGTAGTTGCCGTTGACCGTGTAACTGAATGGCGCAGCTGAAGCCACAGTTAACCGCATGAGAGACTCACTTGCACTCGTCCCACTGCTGCACGTAGGTGGGAATGTGCAGCGCATCCCTGACGTCGTCGGAATTGAGCCAAATGGAAGCGGCCGTCGAGGCAAAGCACTGGTAGCCTCCTTGACTGTCGGTTGAATAGTCGTTGAACTAAACTACGGTATTACAGTCTCCATTCCACTGATAAATACTTACGCCTCCATAGCTTGGATTGAGCGCCTTCTTCGCCAACGCGGACTTCATGGCGAATTTGTAGCGGTCAAAGTCACGACTGACGCCGAAAGCGGTCGCGGACTCTTGGTAGCAATCCTGGTACATGTTGTAGACGTCCTGTCTGGAAAGAAAGAGAACTACGGTATGTGTGACACGTCTATAATGCCCTTACATCTCGCCGTGATTCCAGAAGAATTGTTGTCCCATTTCGGCGACTAGATCTCCGCATTTGCTTCCGTCCGACGTCACCGTTCCGGAGCTGTCGATCGAGGCGTATTTGGTGAAATCGCACTTGTAGACCTCCTGGTAGGTGCTCGCGTCAGGGCAGCATTTCTCAGCTAGTCGGTCCCACTCGCTGCAATACAAACTCATTAGAACGCGGTAAACACGATTTTTTTCCTACTTTTTGCCGTAGAATCCATGATAGTAGAGCAGGGAGATGGCGGAATTCATCTGCTGGACGGCGCTCAATTCTCCGTTACCCACCGCCATGCCAACGAGGTTCAATCCTGGCGCCTGGCCGGTCTGGATGCGGTCGATGACGAGTGAGGTGAGTGTGGGACGTAGATGCCGCCGTACGACTCGCCGGTGATGTAGAAGGGGCGCTTCTGGTACTCGGGGTACACGGAGAGGAAATCCATGATGGCGAGGAAGTTGTCTTCCGCGGTCTTCGCGTCGTCGTATGAATCGTCCGGGATTTTGGCTTCGGTCCTGGTACGAAAATCCAACGTTTCGCGGTCCCTCGAGGAAAAGGACGTTTGCGGCTTTGTTCCACGAGTAGATGTTCTCGAAGAGCGATTGATTGTCGCGATTCACGTGGAAGGGACCGAGTTCAGTGAGGAGACCACCCAAAGAGGAGCATCCGGGACCTCCGTTGAGCCAGAGAACGAGGGGATCGTTTACTGGGTTGGACTGGGATTCCACGAGGTAGTAGTGAAGGAAGTTGCCTTTAGAAGCAGCCAAATAGCCCGAATACTGCTTGTTCTGAGTCAGATCGAGGTTGTAGGACAAACCGGGGAGGCTCACGATCTGATCGGCTTGTTTCCGCGGCACTAAATGATTGATTTTAATGAAAAGAAAGATTCGCAGCGACCTACAAGGCGCAGGGACTTTAGGCGCGTAGGTTGACGACAGTGGCTTCGGATCAGTTGATACCGGGGTCATACTACTGTAGTTCCCGGTGTTCAGAAGGTAATTCGCAAACATCTGCAGCGCAGGTCCAGGACGATTCATTGGGACAAAATGACCAGCTCCCTGAAATATCGTATGAAAAGCTACCGTAATCCACGGGGCGCACCTTGACAGTGAGCAAATCAACTGTGGTCGAATTGAAGGTGAAGAGCTTCTGAGATCCAGCCGGCGTGTGCGCTTTTCCGGCGGTTTGCGTGTAGAACCAAGTTTGGTAGGCGGTGGAGACGTTGAAGTTGTATTTCGCGGCCATTCGCTCAACGAACCACTGATCTCCGAGGAAGTCGCACGCGGTGTCCGCATCTCCGTTGTAGATCAGAATTCTGAGTGAATAGTCTACAAGGCGGATTACGGTAGGTCCCAATTGGTTTTTAGCCTACTAGTGGCGAAGATATCGTCAAAGACCGGCGACATGTCGTGGTTCTGCTGGACGTAGATGTGATCGCCGATTGTGTCGCTGAAACGAGAATTACGGTAGGATTACGGTATAGGAATCGCAACTGACTTGCATCCGCTGAACACGGGTGCTTCATCGGGAATGTGGATCGCTTTGCGGACGTCATCGCGGCCGAGATAGAAATTTCGGTATGTTGAAGCCCAACAGGGGAATCCGACGAGCTGATCTGTCGACCACGTGTTGATTTTGGCCTAAATTCGCGCGCGGTTATACGGTGATCAAGCACAGTACCTACCCCCTGATCAATGAAGAGGTGTCTTCCGTCGTTGATCGGCGATTTGAGCGCCGCGGCGGCAAATTCTGGCAGCGCTCTCGCCTGCGTGCTCTGCTGCTGCCACGCCTCGAAAGCGCCGATGGTGACCTGCTGTTTGGTGGCGGTTTCCGCGTAACAATCCTGATAAGTGTTGTAGACGTCGTCGGCCGACTTCCAGATCTTGTTCCAGCCGTACTCGATGACCATTTTCGAGCAATCTGGGTTGTTTCCGGCGGGTTGCGGGAAGCCTCGGGTGTCGAGAGTGACGTACTGGGCGAAGTTGCACTGCGCTAGCATGAGTTGGTCCCCGTCGGAGCAGCAGGGCGTCAAAGAGTCAAATTCGCTAAAATTGGCGTTTGAATGAATGTCCAAGGGAGAACGAGAAGAGAAAACCGAGTTGAACGCGCTGAAACTTACGTTTTGCCAATGATTCCGCGGAAATAGGCCAAATAGATGCCCGAATTGATCGAATCGTACTCGCTCAACTCGCCGTTTCCAATCGCCATGCCCGCAAGATTCAATTTCAACCCATTTTTCTAGAATCCAGCCTTAAAGCAGCCGTAGCGCAGCCTCTAATACCTGGATTCGCCTGATGAGCTCCCTCGTGAGCGTTGGAACGTAGATACCGGCGTAGGACTCTCCGGTGATGTAAAAGGGTCGATTTTCGTACTCAGGGAAGCGCTTCAGGAATTCCTCCATCGCATCGGCGTTGTCCAACGCGGTTTTCGCGTCGTTGTACTCGTCGTCGGGTCCCTCGCTCGCCGGCCGATACGAGAATCCAACATTGTGAGGCGATTCGAGGAACAACACGTTTGAGATCTGATTTCCGCAACTTGAACTACCGTAATCCGCGGCGCGTTACCTTATTCCACGAGTAGGCGTTCTCGAAGAGCGTCTCGTTGTCGGGATTTGCGTGAAATGGGCCGATTTCGTTGAAAAGGGAGATTAGAGATGAGCATCCGGGGCCTCCGTTGAGCCAAAGAACGAGTGGATCGGTTGAGGGATTTCCTTGCGACTCGGTGAACCTGAAAAGTTGAAGTAGAGATGACCACAAATCCCATCCTTTCACTCTTTTCAACACCGTTTTCACGTCCTCTCTTCCCTTCAGGACACTCACCAATAATGAAATTGATTCTTCGACTTGGTCTGAAGGTACCCGGAGTACTGTTTGAAGTTCAGCTCAAAAGTCAGGCCCGGGAGGCTTTCAATGAGGTCCGCATCCTTCTGCGACGCTTCCAACAACGTCACAGCGAGTAGCAAAACCGCTAAGCTCCTCAGCGGAGCCCAACGACCGTTCATAGTCGCAGGAGGCAACACGAATGACGGTTGATAAGCCCCAGCGCTCATCTTCCTGTCCAAAGGGCGAATTATCGATCAGTGTGTGTGTTAATTAGATATCAGTTAAGAAGTGAAATACGGTTTGATACGCAGCGCTTGTGTTTGCACAGCGGCGTCGCCAAACGACCCGTAATTCCGCTGATGTAAGTGGTTTTGAATTAGTAGTAAATTAACCTGCGCCTGGCGCAGAGGGAGCGCGATCTGGACTGTGAAGTTCCAATCCGGTAGCAGAAATTACCTGTTTGAATTTTGTATTTCAGAGTGCCGAAATCAGAGAAAATACAGAAATGAACGCGTGCGACCTGTTCGCGGTGTAATCCGCAGAGCGGAACGTCCTCTAACGAGTGTTGTTAATCCAAAAGTGTGGATGCACTTGATACGGTAATCCTCTTTCAAACAGTTCGGTGGCAGCACGGTGAATCCCACATGATCATCGATCCTCGTGTTGTTATTTTGTGCAAATTTTATCAAAATAATCCTCTTAACGCCGCTTCGCGCCACTCGCTCGCACGCATGATCGTTTGCACAAACACACAAAGTACAAATTTATTAATTGAAGTGCAAACCTAATAGCAGAACCAGTTTCTCGGCACTAAAAGGTCGAGAAAAGCGTCCTCTACCGTAGGACCGCATCGTTGTCGCGCGTACCACTCGAGACTGTAGCAGGAGATGAACATTCCGGTGCCGATGAGGAGGTTGAAGAAGAGGAGAATGTTCCAGACGTAGTCCATGCGGATAACGCGCGAAACCGAGTAGAAGATGCCGCCGAAGATGAAGTAGAGCGAGAACATGATCGGGTAGAAGATGCGCAGCGAAACTCCGAACCAATATTCGTGGAACGCGGCCGAGAGGAAGAAGACGATCGTTTGCGCAATCTTCAGCCCCTTTTTGCCGCCAATTAGCTGAAATTAGCGGATTGCGATCTAATTTACACGTTCGCAAAAGATTACGGTAGCGATGTCCTTGTAGATGTACGCGTAGAGCCATTCGTGGACGACCAGATTCCAGTTGCGGTAGTATTCAGCCATGTTCTTCGAGTTCCACCAATTCTAAAATGGAAAATGTAGATTTGTCTTCACTTCTGGAGCTCTAGCTCGCCATTCGCATGCTCGCATCGCCAGAAAGAGTACGAAAAGTGCGTTGATCACTTACCACGTAGAACAATCGATCTCCGAACTGCATCGCCTCGCTGAACATGTTCAGCCAGCAGTGGAGCAGACCGTAGAAGAGCATGAGAAGACAGTACATTCCAGGGATGATCGACGGGAACCACGAGTAGACGATGTCCATCCAGCTGATCGTCTTGTAGTCCAAGGCGCTGAAGTAGGGCTCGACGAAGGTGATGAAGACGAGATTCGTGTGGTAGATGCAGGCGAGACATTGGATGAAGTACTTGAGAACGACGCCCCAGTCTCTGGTCAGCGCTTTCGGGTAGCTGTCGCGGTAGATGAGCGAGGGGCAGAACATGTAGTAGACGAACTGCTCGAGAGAAGGCCAATCTTGCGAGAATTCTCCTGGCTAAAGACCGCAATCAGATCCCGATTGAACTGCATCTTCACTCACCTTCACCTTCTCCTGCCTGAGTTTCTTCTGGATCCCTTTTCCTGCGTTTTCTCGAATGAAAGCGTGGGTTTTCATTGCAAATCGAGTCTGAAAACAGAAATCAGCCAAGTTCGCAGCAAAAACCCACATTTTCGCACGTGATGATGAAGGAACAAGCCGGGTTGAGGTCCATGTAGAAGAGGAACTTCAGCGGAAAATAGAACACCGAAGCCAAGTAGCCCACATAGGCCACGAGATACGGTAGTTCAGTCTGCAGAGTGACCGTCTTCGACGGAATGTGCGCCCACATCTTCACAGCGGCGTAGGCGAGTACGGTAGATGCGAACATCAGCGTCCAGACGAAGAGCGTCTGCGGGAGAGCGCGGAAGTTCCATAGGATCAGCCACAAATGCCGGAGGGGACTGAAAATCTCGTAGAGCGCGATTTTCGAGTCAATTGAACTCACTTTCGATACTCGAAGGTGTCCTTGACGATCGTGGCCATTGTGAGGAGCACAAAGAAGGCGACAAACAAGTTGAACACGACGCCCGCGGAGCCATCGAGGAGAGTTCTAAACTTGAAAAGTCAAATCGAACAAACACGCACTTATAGCAAATATTTTGAGTTTAGAAATCGAGGAAGCGCGGCTGCTTCCCGAGCGAGAAGTTACAACTCACGTCAGCACACTCGGTCTGCACTTGAATTCCTTCTCCTTGAAAACGATCTTCCGCGGCTTCTCGATGGTGATGACGTCTTCGCGCTTCGCCTTCTCCAACGTGGTGGGGGAGAATTCGTCCTCAACGACGGACGGCTGAAGCGCCGCGGATGATGCGGTGTCGGCCATTGTTGGATGGATGAACAGCCGCCTTTCGGGGGAAATGCGCGACGATCGCGCTGATTGCGGTCAGTCGTGCGACAAAATGGGGTTACGCAACAAGAGGAGGAGACCGCCACAATGACCGACCGAGCGAACGCGCGACGCTGCGCTGACCAATTAAAAGTGGGCTGAAGAGTGCAAAAACAGCGAATTTCGCTCAATTGAAAGGAACTTTTCCGTACATTGTAGTTTCGCCTCAATTCGATTTCAACGCAAAAGTCGGATTTTGGAGAAAGGTGAGATAAAAATTGTTTTCTCTTGACTACAAGAGCACAAATCACGAATCTGCAGGTAGGCGGCCCGCATTTTCAAGTCAGAATCACATCTTTGCTTGTGGGAAAGTCAAACTGTCGGATTCGTGGTCCCACCTCGAAATTGCAGTTTTCTCAATCTGGACAAAAACCTTAATAATTTATATTTTACAAGAAATATCTAAGAAACAAAGCGGCAAAAACCACTGAAGCTCCAACAGAGCTCGCCGCTTTCGTTGAGGTGATGATCGGCGTCGAGGTAACCGTTGATATGTCATCGTTTCCGGTGGTACTTTGTGTGGCCTGCTGAGGACCTGTAGGAATGACAGGAGGCGTTGGCTGCACAGTCGGACCTCCAGTCTGGTAATTCAAAGGCTGAAAAGCCAAACGTAAACAAGTCAGGAGCCAATTGGTGCTTACCTGATACTGAGGTTTCAATGGTTGGCGCTCGAGATTGTAGCCGACCAGAGTGTTGAACTGCACGGCCTGATTGTAGGAGGAGCCGTTCAGGTTGAATTTGATGAAATTGTCGACCATTTGAAGGGCAGGACCTGGTCGATCCATGGGGACCATGTGACCGGCGCCCTTCACCGTCACCAACTCGATTCTCGTGCTTCCAAGCTGGAAAGACTTCTGATATCCGGCAATTTGCCGTTGGGATTTGGCATCGCGCGAGTAGAACCACGGCTGGTGCTCCTGGACAACGAAGTTACCGGCCTTTTTCTTATATGTCGAAAATAGCGCCTCGATGAACCTTAAAACAACAAAGTAAACATGGTAATTGGAGTTCTTTACCATTGCGATTCGAGTATTGAACAAGCGGTGTCGACATCACCCGCGTAGAGCATAATCTTGAAGTTGAGCGGCGCGTTGGCGATGATGTCCTGGAAAATGGAGGTTTCGTCGTTGATCGACTGATTGTAGCCGTCCATTCCAAACGCGTTGTCCGTGCACTGGACGTACGCCTGCACGTAGTCGGGAACGTGCAGCGCAGCGCGTACATTGGAAAGTTGCAGGTAGTTGTTTGTGGCGGCTGCCGAATAGCACTGAAAACCCATGAACGAGTCGGTGGAGACGAGGTTGATCTTCGAGAGCTGATTCTTGATGTGCTGCTTGATGAGCCGCCTCCCTCCAGGCTTCTTCAGAAGATCAGCGATCTTCGCGACCTCAACTTTGCGGCGCGCATCGCGCGTGAAGTCCTCGGAGTCGGTAGTCGCGTAGCAGTCCTGGTAGATGTTGTAGATGTCGTTGCCGTCGTCCCATACTCGATTCCCGCCCAAGTCAATGATCAGCTTTGCACACTGTAAATCCATGGAGTTGTTTGACGGTTTCGGTGTGAGGTCGTCGCCGGCCTGCGATACGGTAACGAAATCATCGTAGTCGCAGAAGGCGGTCGCCAAGCCGTCTTTGTTCTTGCAGCAGTTCTTCAGAAAGTCCCACTGGGATTTCGCGACTTGACCGTGGAAGTAGAGATAGTCGGGCATCGAGCGCACGTTCTGCACCGCGCTGACAAGTCCGTCGCCGATGAGCATTCCGCGGAGGTTGAAGTTCAGTTTGTCCTTCTGGAAATTGCAGAAATGAGAAAAATCCCTTCAAAGTGAACTTACATTGTGTAGCATCAGTTGCACCAATGTGGGAATGTAGACGCCAGCGTAGGATTCTCCAGCGATGTAGAACTCATTGCTCTGGTACTGCGTGTACACGCTGAAGAAGTCCTGGATCGCTTCCATGTTGTCGTAGGCTGTGAGAGTGTCGCCCTGGGTGAAGTTGCTGTTCACTGAGCCGTCCTGGTACGAAAATCCGACACCTCTTGGCGAATCCAGGAAGATGACGTTGTAGCCCTGAAATAACGATTGAAACACCGCCGACAGAACTTCTGCTCACCTTATTCCACGAGTAAATGTTCTCGAATAGCGTTCGTCCGTCCGGATTCGGGAAAAATGGACCTAATTCAGTGAAAAATCCGCTCATCGATGAGCACCCTGGCCCGCCATTGAACCAGAGAACGACAGGATCGTTCTGTGGGTTGCTCTGCGACTCCACGAACCAGTAATGCAGATAATGTCCCTTTGCTTTGGTGGTCAAATACCCGGAATAGTGATTGAACGGAGGATTGAAGGTCAATCCAGGGAGATCGAAACTTGGTCGATGACTTTGCGATCCAGCGGTTTGGAGGTAGGAGCGGCAGTTAGCGGAGGGCGCGGAGAGATCACCGGGAGCATGGTACTGTAGTTCTGTGACTTCAAGAAGTTTGTCAGCATCTGCAGCGCCGGACCGGGGCGATCCATAGGGACGTAGTGGCCGGAGCCTTTCACAGTGACCTGATCGACGACGATGTTCAGCGCGGTCATGTTGAAGCGGCGCTGATAACCGCCGATCCGCGGAAGATTCGGCGACTTCGCGTCCCCACTGTTCAACGTGTACATCCACGGTGCCCTCGTCGTTCCGGACACTTGGTGCTTGGCCATCAGCCTCTCGATGAACCACTCATCGCCGAGGAACTGGCAAACCATATCGACGTCGCCGTTGTAGATCATGATGTTCAGGGGGATTCCGGCGCCCAAGATTTCCTCGAACGTCTCTGCCATGTCGTAGTAATTTACTGTGTGATTGTATCTAAGCGTGTTGCTGCAGTCAATCCAAAAGACGTTTTGCAGCTCGACCCGATCGACGTGGAGTGCTTTCTTGACGTCGTCGCGGTTCAGATACAATTGCGCGCCATCTCCGGTGTAGCACGACGATCTGTCGAAGGCGTCGGTCGATTCGTAATTCAGTTTCTCTTCCTGATTGACGAATGGATTCGTGTTGCTTAGCACTTGACCGTTGTAGCCGTGAACTTCACGCTTCAAACGCGAACCGCCGCTGTTCTGCGGTGAAGCGCCGACATAGCAGTCTTGGTAGGTGTTGTAGGCGTCGTTCCTGCAATGATTGGACACGTAGGTACTTGAAGAAAATAGGATGATCTTATTTCTATTCCTACCGCACAGTGATTCCGCGCATTTGGAGTGAAAAACAGAAACTTACGCCGTATTCCACACCAAATTATCTCCGAGTTGACTCACGAGGGCGTTGCACCTCTGCTTGTCGGACGAAGCGGTGTTCGCATCGTATCCAAACGTGTACATCGACAAATTGCACGTTTTAATGTCGTAAATCGGGTTGACATTTGAGCAACAACTTGACAGCGCTTTGAAATCACTGCAAATCACAAAATGTAGTCATCGTTCCCTTTCATCGCAACTTACTCCAATCCATAAACTCCTCTGAAGTACATCAGATTCGCAGCAGAGTTCAGCTGGTCGTACTCGCTGAGAATTCCGTTGCCAATCGCGAATCCGGCAAACTTGATGTTCGCGGTGTTGCCATTCTGAAAATGATTGTTTGATCGGCCATCTTGTTTGAGAGGCTAATGCGAAGTGGAACGTTCCCAACAAACTCACATTGATGTCGTTCAGCAAATTCCTGGCCAGCGTGGGGATGTAGACGCCTCCAAATGATTCGCCAGTGATGTAGAACGGACGGTTTTGGTATTCGGGAAACTTCAAGAAGAACGATTTCACCGCGAGAAGGTTGTCTTGAGCGGTCTGAAGAACCCGATCTACGTTGCAATCAAAACTACCGTATACCTACCATATCATCAGTGTAAACGACTTTGTTGTCGAGATCGTACTCGTTGTAGGAGAAGCCAACAGCTCTCGGGGATTCCAAGAAGAAGACGTTCGCAAACTTATTCCACGAAAACGGATTCTCGAGAAGCTGCTGACCGTCGGCGGAGGGGCGGAAAGGTCCCAGCTCGGTCAATAGACCGCCCAGAGACGAGCAGCCAGGCCCTCCGTTCAGCCACAACACAATCGGATCGTTTTGCGGATCGTTCTGCGACTCTACCAGCCAGTAGTGCATGTGGGTGCCGTTCGAGGCGTCCAGGAATCCCGAATATTGGGAGAACGTCGGTTGGAAGGTCAGACCGGGCAAACTGGTGATCTTGTCGCTGGCTTTGTCGTTCGGATAAATCTGCGAGCGAGCGATCGTCCTCTCAAGACTTATCTCCGGATTCAGATTGCGTCTCGGACGTGCCTTCATGCCGTTCTTCTCCAGATAATCGCGAACCAACGGCGTTCTCGCCAACTTCTGCATCTGCGGTCTTCCCTGGTCGATCATCTCCTGGATACGGTACTGCCGCTTAAGTTCTGTCCTGTAGTTCCCCAAGCCGACAGTGACGACTCCATAATCTCTGTGGGAGAGATAATCGTTGATCATCTGGAACGCGGGACCCGGGCGGTCAGTAGGCACGAGGTGCCCGGCGCCTTTCACCGTCAGCAGATCGATTTCGAGGTTTGCGCCTGTGAATCGCTTCCAGTAGCCGCCGATCTGTTGCTTGTAGAACCACTCGCCGTACTTCTTCACGGTTTGGAGTCCGTTGCGCTGCGCGACGGCCTCGATGAACCATTGGTCGCCCAGAAAGTTGCATACGGTATCGATGTCGCCGTTGTAGATCAACATCCGCAGTTTGTAGCCCGACTTCACGATATGGTCGAAAACGGGGCCTGTATCGTTGTGCTGCTGCACGTAATGGCCGTTGATGTTGTCACTAGAACAAGATTTCATGCCTACCGTAACCCGCGAAACTCACTTGCAATCGGTCCAATTCTGAACGTAGAATGGAATATGGAGTGCTGCACGGACACTGGGCGAATTGAGCCAATTCGCAGCCGCTGACGAGGCAAAACACGGGAATCCGCCCTGATTGTCCGTTGAGATGGTGTTGAACTGCAAGATGACGGGTGGTACGGTACGAGGGAAACAAATCTCACGTTCGGATTGCTCGAAACGTAGGTCGACATGGTTTGAAGGAGCGCTTCTCTGTGCGGACGAATGTTGCGCGAGCCGAAAACCTGGACTTTCTGTTGGTAGCAGTCCTGGTACATGTTGTACACGTCTTGCCTGCAATTCGACAGGAGCAGATTAGCAGCTATCGACAGAAAAGAACTCACACAGCCCCGCTGTCCCAAACACCGTTCTGACCCATTTTCATCACCAAATTGCCACAGACACTATTGTTGATCGGTATCGCGTTGCCATTGCCGTCCAGAGTAATGTATTGGGTGAAATCGCACAGCGGAAGCTCCTGATAGCTGGAGAGGTTACCACAGCATTGCCTCAGTTGGTCCCATTCCGGCTTTCCGTACATTCCGTGGAAGTAAAGGAGCGAAATCGCCGATTTGATCTGCTCTATCCTGCTCAACTCTCCGTTACCCACCGCCATACCAACGAGGTTCAATCCTGGCGCCTGTCCGGCTTGGATGCGGTCGATGACGAGTGAGGTGAGCGTGGGGACGTACACGCCACCGTACGACTCGCCGGTGATGAAGAAGGGGCGATTCTGGTACTCGGGGTACACGGAGAGGAAATCCATGATGGCGAGGAAGTTGTCTTCCGCGGTCTTCGCATCGTTGTAGTTATTGTCCGAATTCAGGCTACGGTCTTGGTACGAGAATCCTACGTTTCGCGGTCCCTCGAGGAAAAGGATATTCGCGCCCTTGTTCCAGGCGTAGACGTTCTCGAAGAGCGTTTTTCCATCGGGATTCGGGTGGAACGGACCGAGTTCGGTCAGAAATCCACCGAGCGACGAGCATCCAGGGCCGCCATTTAGCCAAAGAATCAACGGATCGGTCAGCGGGTTACTCTGCGACTCCACCAGCCAGTAATGGAGGTAATTGCCGGTTGAAGCTTGAAGATAGCCAGAATATTGCTTGAAGTTGATGGAAAACGTCAATCCGGGGAGTTCGAAAACTTCATCCGCTTGTTTACGACTTACTGCAAACAACTTGTATTTAGATGCGGACGCGCGCCTGACTGACTTACTCGCGGGCTGGGGTTGTTGGTACTGATCCAACAGTGGTTGCGGAATGGTAGAATACGGTACCATTCTGCTATAGTTGGAGTTCAAAATGAAATTCGTGATCATCTGAAGCGCCTGTGCTGGTCTGTCGGCTGGAACAAAGTGCCCGGCACCCTGAAAGCGAATTTTAGGAATTGAGCACCTCTAGAGATGAGATAGCGCACCTTTACAGTTAGTTGATCTACTGTAATCGAGCCATTCTTATAGCTAAACTGCTTCTTATACCCAGCCACATTGTGTCGCAGGCCCGTATTCAACACGTAGTACCAACTGCCAAAGTCCTGGACCACGGAAAACTGATTCTGCGCTGCGAGCGCCTCGATGAACCACTGATCGCCCATGAAATTGCACGCCATGTCGACATCGCCGTTGTAGATTAGCATTCTCAGCGAGTAGCCTGCAAAAGCGCCTTAAAAATGAATAAAACGCATGAAACGCACCAGAATCGATGATCGACTGGAAGATCGGCGTCGTGTCGTGGTTCTGTTGGTAATAATTGTTGCCGACGTTATCGCTAAAAATGAAAAATTACGAAACTTCCGAACAAACGGTAATCAAACCTGCAATCGGTCCAGGCGGGCACCTCGTCGGGAATGTGGAGCGCCTGGCGGACGGCGGGGAGGCGCAGATAACTCCGGGTGGCGTCGTCCATGTAGCACTGGAATCCACCTTGAGTGTCAGTGGAATCGAGATTCCGCAGAGCCTAAAATGTCTTGTAAACCCCAGATTTACTCAAGAATTCCGCTAAACTCACTCCAAAGTCCACGAACGGGTTGTATCCGTTGTTGATCGGCGATTTCTGACTCGTCGCCTGTCGTTTTGCCCTTCTCTTGGCGCTCTGCGACTGCGAGCTGCCGCCGGAGAAGCTCTCAGGCTTGTGATAGCAGTCCTGATAGGTGTTGTAGACGTCGTTCCGCGTCTCCCACACCTTTCCGAATCCGTATTTCACCACGTTCTTTGCGCATTCCACGAACGTCAAATTATTGAAGTCGGTCTTTGGATTCGCGTTTCCCTGCTGATCGAAGGAGACGAAGCTGCTGAAGTCGCATTTCGACAGCGGAAGTCCGAACGCGTCACTGCAACAGCCCTTCAACGACTCGAATTGCCTGAAATGTCCTGTTTTGTGCAATTTCTCCGAGAATTACGACGCGCACGTCTTGCCAATCAGCCCGCGGTAGTAGTTGAGATCGATCGCCGAGTTCACCTGCTGATACTCGCTCAACTCCCCGTTCCCGACGACCATGCCGACGAGATTTGCCGCCAACTGGCCTCCTTGGATCATCTGGATGAGTTTGTTGGTCAGCGTTGGGACGTAGACGCCGCCGTACGATTCGCCGGTGACGTAGAAGTCGCGCGTTTTGTATTGCGGAAAGCGGTCGAGGAACGCGCTGACCGCGTCCGCGTTGTCCTGCGCCGTCTTCACGTCATTCCAAGTGTTATCTGGGCTGAGATTCTGTGGCCGGTAGGAGAAGCCGACGTCGCGGGGCGCCTCCAAGTAGAGCACATTGGCACCCTGAAACAAGCGAGGAAGTCTTATCTCGATGGCAGTAAAATCCTTGTTTACTTTGTTCCAACTGAAGACGTTTTCAAATAATGTTTGACCATCGGAATTCGGATGGAACGGGCCGTGCTCTGTGAAGAAGCCGCCGAGAGATGAGCATCCGGGGCCGCCGTTGAGCCAAAGAACGAGTGGATCGGCCGATGGATTCGACTGCGATTCGACGAGCCTGCAATACGGTACTGTGAGTTGTGGAGCAGTGCAGTCATGTGATCTGCTGCGACTTGAAGTCGTGTTTCAAGTTCTTTGAAACTGTTCAGAAGTCTCGCCTTTCCGTATTGCCAAGCGTCAAACATAATATGACCGCGAACAGGAAACGCCGAAATGCATACGGTAGCAGTAGGCGTAATTGTATCACAACAAATTTTACTCTAATTTTTTCGGTCTATGCAGCTGACAAGTGGGCTAGTGGAAAGCTTTGACTGGTGAACAATCTTATAAGAGACCATTTCGATTGCTTCACATACCAGTAATGAAGTCTGTTTCCCGAGGGAACGTTCAGAAAACCGGAATATTGCTTGAAATTTGGCTGAAACGTCAATCCAGGCAGGTTGGTGACGAGATCAGCATCTGCTTGAGGCGTGGCGCCAGCAAGCGGGACGAGAAGCAAAGCAGCTAGAAGCTGCCAGCCACCACCGATCATTAGAAGATCACACACTGGAATGAAGCCCGAAACTCTGTGTACCTACCAACAGCGCTATCGTAAAATGTGTCTTTCCACTTTGCGATGATAACGCCTCTGAATTTAACTGATCTGCAAACTGATTCATGTGAATTATTGCACTGCGATGAGCGTGTGACCACTTATCAATTTTATGCTCGCTTCGGGTTAGCATTTGCGATCATTCGCGAGGCAATTAAATGAGCCGTTAAACTTCTTGTTCTCTATTCTGACCGTTTCTTTCATTCTCATTTGTGTAGTGGTCGTTCTAGTCTAAACGTTTCTGTCAAGATTATTCGGTGATTTCAAATTCAAATTCAAGCGTTCTTCTCAACTATTTATGAAAACAACACAAGTAAAAAAACAATATTCTTTATGAATTAGGCAACAAGCCCTCGATGTCCTGAAACATGATTCGCATAGATCCGGTTGCTCCCTTCGTTTCTGCAAAAAAAATCGATTAACACAACATCATATCATTTTAAATTCGTACTTTTAATACTTTCCAAACAGCGTTTGAGGTAAACCATCGTCGAGCGGTCAAACGTCTCTGCGCCGCCCAGCGATATGTAGTAACAAATAAGCCGGTATAACATCGACTTGACTTCAAATTCGATCTCATCGATAGACGTGAGCAGAAATTCGATAGCAAAAAATAGCGCTTCACGGAGTTGCCTTCCCATTTTAGTTGCTATTTCATCGTTGACGAGGGACGACGTCTTATCTTCTTCATCTTCTCCGAATGTTATGAGTGCGTCAATTAGTGAAATGCAGATGGCCAGCTTCTTTTCGTCGATCTTCTCCGGATTATGGAGAAGCACGCGGAGTTGAGTACTGAGAAGCGCAGCAAACAACGGCAAAAGCTTAGTGTCCTCAAGCAGGAATTGTTCACCAGCGACACCATACGCTACGTTCGACATTTCGTAACAAATGTTTATGTAATTTTCGGCTGAAAACAATGGAAACTAAGAATCAGTGAAAAAAGGCTTACGCAAATGCTGTGTACGCAACATGGCGAAGATCAAACCATGAAGTTTACCGACCCATGGATGAGTCTCTTTCATGGAGTCCTGGAAGATGTCGGTGCGCATCTTCTCTAGTTTGAGTTCCTCAAGAACTTTGTTCAAAAGCTCGGTGGATGGCAACTAAAACAAGAAAAGTAAATTGGCCCAAAAAGTTATATTACCTTATTCTTGGTTTCATGCATATTACTCTTCTCGATGACCACATCGATGGCATCGCTTAGTTTAGAAAAGCCTAAAATACTCGGGAATGAATAAAAAATGTGAGAAAACCAACTTACGATTTGTCGCCACGGTTCCAGATTGAAACATGGCTGTTCTGGAAAAAACAACGATAAAGATAAGCTGAACTCAAACGCGCCGCGAAACAGCTGATACCAAAGATTAACCAAAATTTTTAACCCTCGCAATATTTAAAAAGTCTTCATCGCGTTGAGACCACTGGTCAACATCTAACTTGAAATAACAACGACTTGCTTGCCAGCTTCAGCTGATCGTCAACATTTAGAAAACCAATAAAGGTCTCCAAGCTTGAGCTCAACAAGGAGTAGAAAGAAAAGTAAAACAAACAAGTCACAAGCCAACAATTTACTCAAATCAATAACGAAATTAAGGTGACAACTATACTTAGTCGAAGAGACCGAAGCCCATGTCGTCGTCCGACTCTTCCTTGGGCTCTTCCTTCTTTTTCTTGTCTTCGGCGGGAGCGGCTGCAGCAGGGGCTCCAGTGGCGGGAGCAGCCGCAGCGGGAGCGGCGCCGACTCCACTGCTGATGTTGGTGATGAGTTCCTAGAAATTATTGCTTTGAATACGAAATCATTCAATTTGTACCTTGACGTTGACTCCTTCGAGGGCCTTGGAGAAGAGGCCAGCCCAGAAAGGCTCCACTTCGATCCCAGCGGCGGTCAATATCGATTGGATCTTCTCAGCGGTGATGGCGACATTATCGTCCTGGAGGATCAGAGCAGCGTAGACGCAAGCGAGTTCTTGGTTGGAAGCCATATCGGGTGCAAGTCGACGAAAATTTCTTAGCTGTAAAAGGAAAATGTTATAGCTAGGGCTATACAAAACACGGCAAAAATCGCGAAAATAGCAATTTATGTGCCAACTGTCAATTTGCAACAGTCGGCAACATTCGTCGACTAAATACAACAACATCAATAAATATTGAACAATTTTCAAAATGGCGGACGTTGACAACGTTTAAATTTGAAAGCTAAATTTTAGGGCAACCGAACGTCTGGTCTTGACACGATGACTCCATCGTAATTCAAATCTTATTGTAATGTTCGCATGTTCGATGAACAAAGAGGTTACAATTGTCTTTTCGAAAGGAAACCCGTGGAGTTTGGTCATTTAATCTCATTTGGCTCTCAATTTGACAACTGGAACACCCATGAGCACATCACGAACACATAGGTAAAAGTCAATGCTATTTTCGAAAATACAATAAAGTCGAATTGGTTGAAAACGGAAATTAGCCCATTATTTGCCCGTTATATATGATCGACTCTGAGCATTGAGCAAACCTTCAACCTGTGCATGTAATTGAATGTATAGTCGTCGTTGCAGGCGAGGTGAGTGAACTGTTAGGATCAGACGTGGACAACACTATCGAAACGTTTATTTTAACCGCAAATCTACACTTTACAAGGGAAATCACAAATCGAATTACGCAGAGCTTACATAGGGGTACTTGAGGGATTTCCTCGTGATATCGAATTGTCCGAACTGACTGAAGTTCACCGGCTTCTGTTGGTTCGCGTTGAAATCGACGAAATTGGCGATCATTTGCAGGGCTGGGCCAGGACGATCGGTGGGGACCATGTGGCCGGCGCCCTTTACCGTAACCAACTCCAAATGGGTCGAGTTGAACATGAAAGACTTGGCGTAGCCGGCGATCTGCGTTTGGTAGCCGCCGTTGATGGCGTAGAACCAAGGACTGTGCTCGTTGAGCACCTTGGCTTGACTCTGCGCGTTGTACTGGTTGTAGAGGTCTTCGAAGAACCATTGCGCCTGAAGAAGCACAGAACGAATGTCAAATTTGTAAATTGGAGAAACTTGCCTCCATCATGCCGCAAGCGGTGTCGACGTCGCCGTTGTAGATGAGAATCTTGAAGTTCTTGGGCGCGATGGCGAAGATGTTCTTGTAGACGGTGCCCATGTCGATGTGCTGCACCTGGTAGTTGTCGCCGACAAGCCCGCTGCAGCCGGAAAAGCTCTGCACGTAGTCGGGGACGTGGAGTGCGTCGCGCACGTGCACCTGGTTGAGGTAGGCGGCCATGGCGCCGCCACTGTAGCACTGGAATCCGCCGGTGTTGTCAGTTGAGTCGTAGTTGATCTTGGACATCTGATTGAAGAAGGCGCGGCGAAGACCCGCGGCTCCCGGGAACTGCTTGAGCGTCGCTTTGATCTCGCTCTGAACGCGTTGCTCACTGAATCCCATCTGACCCGACGACGGTGTGTAGCAGTCCTGGTAGAGGTTGTAGACGTCGTTTCTGAAAACGAGATTTAGATTTGAAGAAATCAAGGTGTGCAAACGCACCCGCTGTTCCAGACAATGTTCGAAGCCATGTCCTGGATGAGTTTACCGCACGTTCGCACGAGAGGATCGCTGCTGTTCTTCGGATTGAACGTTCCAAAGTGAGGAATGTCGACGTAGTCATCGTAGTGGCAGTCGCCGTTGGCCAAACCGCCCGGATTCGTGCAGCACTTGGTCAGCTGATTCCATTCTTCGCTTCCGACGATTCCGTGGTAGTACATGTAGTCAGGCAGCGAGCGCACATTCTGAATCGAGCTCATGAGACCGTTTCCAACGATCATTCCCTTGAAGTTCGCGAACGAAGGCTGAAACAATGCGTTCTACCAGGATCAAATGTGCTCGTCCTTACGTGTTGCTCCTGGAGGATCTTTTGAACGAGCGTGGGGACGTAGACGCCGCCGTATGACTCTCCAGTAACGTAGAAGTCGCGGTTTTGGAGATCGGGGTAGACGGCAAAGAAGTCGAGAAGGGCGTTGTAGTTGTCCTGGGCGCTCAGTTGGTCGTTGAAGGTGGTCGAGTTGGAGACGTTGGCGTCCTGATAGGAGAAACCGACGCCGCGGGGGCCCTCAAGGAAGAGCATGTTATAGCCCTTGTTCCACGAGTAGACGTTCTCGAAGAGCGTTTTGCCGTCGGGATTGGGACGGAAAGGTCCTTGCTCGGTCATGAGACCCATGACCGACGAGCAGCCAGGTCCTCCGTTCAGCCAGAGAAGAAGAGGATCGCTCGACGGGTTGCGCTGGGACTCAACGTACCTAAAACGACAATTTAGTCAAAATCTGCTTTTTCCGAACTCACCAGTAATGGAGATAATGTCCCTGGACGTTTGCCTTAAGGTATCCCGAGTAGTGCTTAAAGTTGAGGTCGTAGGTCAATCCAGGGAGGTCATAGATCTGATCCGCGTCCTTGCGGCTGACCTGCGCTGGCGCAGGTGGTTGGTAAGCAGCCAAAAGAGGCTTCGGAGCAATCTTGGGCAATGGAGAACTGTAGTCCTTCTGATTGACGAAGTTCGTCAGCATCTGAAGTGCCGGAGCGGGACGATCCATGGGCACCATGTGGCCGGAGCCCTTCACGGTGAGCTGATCCAGTTGGATCGAACCTCCGGCAATGCGGAACTTGCGCTGGTAGCCTCCGATGCGAGAGTTGAAACCGGGTTGCGTGTAATTCCACGCGGTGCGGCCGGTTGCATCGGCGTTCACGTTCTTCATGAGGCGCTCGATGAACCACTCGTCACCGAGGAACTGGCACTGCATGTCCACATCGCCGTTGTAGATGAGCATCCGGAATTGCTGATTGCGGCTGAAGATGCTCTGGAAGACGCCGGACATGTCGTCGTATTTGTGCTGTCCGTTGTACTGGAGGGTGCGGCTGCACTCGGTCCATTGCACGTTCTGCAACTCGACTCTGTCGACGTGGAGCGCCTTGCGAACATCGGCGCGGTTCATGTAGGTGGCTGCGCCGTTGTCGCCCCAGCACGGGAATCCGTAGATCGCGTCGGTCGACTTGTAGTTGAGAAGCTCCTCTTGGTTCACGAAGGGATTCTTGTTCTGCAGCACCTGGCCACCGTAGTTGTACGCCTCGCGCTTGTGTCTGCGGTTCTGGTGGATCTTCTGCGCGAGCGCAGTGCGTTTGTTGTTGCCCAAAGTACCAACTTTGCCGTTGTAGCAGTCCTGGTAGGTGTTGTAGGCGTCGTTGGTGGTTCCGTCGACAAGTTGGCCACCGAGGTAGTTCACCAGGTAGGAGCACTGGTCGAAGAAGGTCTGATTGAGGCCGGTCTGGTTCTGTTGATAGCCGTAGACCGAGAAGTTGCAGGTTTTGGCCGAATAGAGGTCGTTGTCAACGCAGCACTCGGAAACCGCCTCGAAGTTCTCGCGATCGTAGATTCCGCGGAAGTACATGAGATCGACGGCTGAGTTCAACTGGTCGTACTCGCTGAGGATTCCGTTTCCGATCGCCACACCCTGAAAATCTCAAATCTTTGAAGTTCACAGCGACTTGCTCACCTGGAAGTTGATCTTATTCTGATTTCCGGCGTTCACGTAGGCCAAAAGGCGATCAGCCAATGTGGGGATGTAGACGCCGCCGTAGGACTCTCCGGTGATGTAGAAGGGACGATTCTGGTACTCGGGGAACTTGGCGAAGAAGTTGATGACCGCGGCGGCGTTGTCATCAGCGGTGAGATCGTCGGTGTAGATCTTCTGGTTGGTTGGGTCGTTCTCGTTGTAGGAATAGCCGACCGCGCGAGGCGCCTCGAGGAAGAAGACATTGGCGAACTTGTTCCACGAATAGGGGTTCTCCAGAAGCTCGGATCCATCAGCCGACGGGCGGAAGGGACCCAACTCGGTCAGCATACCGACGATCGACGAGCATCCGGGTCCTCCGTTGAGCCACAAGATGATCGGGTCGTTCTTGGGGTCACGTTCCGATTCCACGAGCCAATAGTGGAGGTGCGTGCCGCTGGACGCGTTCAAGAAGCCAGAGTACATTTCGAATCCGTTCTGGTAGGTGAGGCCGGGGAGGCTAGTGATGTGATCGGCCTCCTTGCTGTCGGGGTAGTAGTTGTTCTGCTGCATCTCGACCTTCAGCTCCACGTGTTCGGTTTCTTCCAAGCCGCTGAAGCGCTCGACAAAGTTGGAGGTGCGCGAGCGCATATTGCTGATCTTCACCGAGTTGGCAATCTGCAAGTGAGATATTCAGAGATAATCAATTGCAGGACACAATTCTGTGGCTATGAGAATATCCGCGGAGCTAATGCCGGGAATACCCTTACCTGATCGCGAATGTTGTATTGCTGCTTGAGAGGAGTGCGGTCGACCACTAACGGCGACGATGTGTTGTAGGAGATGTTGTTCAAGAACGCGTTGATCATCTGGAACGCGGGTCCGGGTCGATCGGTCGGCACCAAGTGACCGGCGCCCTTGACGGTCAGCAAGTCAACTTGGAGATTTCCTCCCTGGAAGCGCTTCCAGTATCCGGCGATCACAGTTTCAAAGTCCCATTCGCCGTAGTTCTTGGTGTTGGCGAGATTGTGGCGCTTGGCGAACGCTTCGACGAACCACTGGTCGCCGAGGAAATTGCACGCGGTGTCGATGTCGCCGTTGTAGACCAACATGCGAAGAGGGTAGCCGGTGGCGAAGATGTGGTCGAACACGGAGCCGGTGTCGTTGTGTTGCTGAGTGTAGAACGCGTTGATGGTGTCACTGCAAGGGTTGACGGTGAAATGGCCGCGTCACCAGAAATGCACTCACTTGCAGTCAGTCCAGGGCTGAACGTAGTCGGGAATGTGGAGCGCCTGACGGACATCCGGAGTGTTGATCCAATTCTGCGCGGCAGAAGATCCGAAGCACGGGAATCCGCCCTGATTGTCGGTGGAGACCGGGTTGAAGTTGGTGTTCTTGTTCACCACTTCGACTTTGTTGGCGGTGAACTCGGCGACGTGTTTGTTCAAGCGACGGGAGCCGAAAACGGTTGCCGTTTGCTGGTAGCAGTCCTGGTACATGTTGTAGACATCTTGGCTGAAAAAACGCGGTAGATTAAAGAGGATCGAGCTCCCACTTACATAGCGCTGGATCCCCAAACGCGTCCTTGACCCAAACTCGCCACAAGTTTACCACACACCGAGTTGGAGTCCTTTGGATGCGCGTTTCCGGCGCTGTCGATGGTGATATAGCGCTGGAAGTCGCAGAACGGCAGTTGCTGGTATGTCTTCGCTTCAGGACAGCAGTGGATGAGTTGGTCCCACTCGCTACAAAACTCAAGTTACAGTACTCCGGCCACAAACGCGGATTCTTACTTTTTGCCGTACATTCCGTGGTAGTAGAGCAGAGAGATGGCGGAATTGATCTGCTGGACGGCGCTCAACTCTCCGTTACCGACCGCCATACCAACGAGGTTCAATCCTGGCGCCTGGCCGGTCTGGATGCGGTCAATGACGAGTGAGGTGAGCGTGGGGACGTACACGCCACCGTACGACTCGCCGGTGATGTAGAAGGGGCGATTCTGGTACTCGGGGTAGACGGAGAGGAAATCCATGATGGCGAGGAAGTTGTCTTCCGCGGTCTTCGTGTCGTCGTATGAATCGTCGGGGTTTTGGCTGCGGTCCTGGTACGAAAATCCAACGTTTCGCGGGCCCTCGAGGAAAAGGATATTCGCGCCTTTGTTCCAGGCGTAGACGTTCTCGAAGAGCGTTTTTCCATCGGGATTCGGGTGGAACGGACCGAGTTCGGTCAGGAATCCACCGAGCGACGAGCATCCGGGGCCTCCGTTCAGCCAAAGGACCAAAGGAGCAGTGGAAGCGTTGGTCTGCGACTCAACCAGCCAGTAGTGAAGGTAGTTCCCCTTGGAGGCTTGGAGATAGCCGGAGTAGTGGTCGAAGTTGATGGGGAAGGTCAGTCCAGGGAGATAGTTGATCTTATCAGCCTGGCGACGAGTGTACGCCGGTGGGTCAGGCTTGCGGTATTGCGGAGTGTTGGGCTGCGGGGTTAGATCGTAGGGAACATTGGTGCTGTAGTCGTTCTGGGCGATGAAGTTGACAATCATCTGCAGAGCTGGACCAGGGCGGTCCATGGGGACGAAGTGACCGGCTCCCTAGAAAAGTCAGATTGGAAAAGAGAATTCGAGGGCGCCAGAATACCTTGACGGTGAGCTGATCGATCTGCACGTTGCTGGAGACGAATTTCTTCTGGTAGCCGGCGTAGGTGCTCATGTAGTCCCAGTCGGTGTGGTTCATGGTGACCATGAACTGGTTCTTCTGCACGTAGCGCTCGATGAACCACTGATCGCCCATGAAGTTGCACGCCTCGTCGACGTCTCCGTTGTAGATCAGCATGCGCAGTTTGTATTTTGAGTCGAAGATTGACTGGAAGATCGGCGCCATTTCGTGGTGCTGCTGGTCGTAGATCTCGTTCACGGTGTCGCTGCAAAAACGCGTTAGACCGGCGCAACCTCGCTGGATCACTCACTTGCATCCGCTCCACACGGGAGCTTCGGACGGAATGTGCAGAGCAGCACGAACCTCGGGCAGGTTAAGATAGTTGGCCAGTGCGTTGTCCATGTAGCAGTAGAATCCCCACTGGCTGTCGGTGGAGAACGTGTTCTGCTGCGCTCCCTGGTCCTGGAAGGAATTCACGCCGTTGTTGATGGGGATGCGGTTCTGCTGGAGGAGCTTCATCTTGATCGCCTGCTTGCGGCTCGCCTGCGGATGACCGTAGCAGTCCTGATAGGTGTTGTAGACGTCGTTCGGGGTGTTCCACACGTCGTTGAAGCCGTACTCGACCACCTTCTGGGCGCACGCCTGCAGCGCGGGACTCGTGAAGTTCTTCGGAATCGCGTTTCCGGATTTGTCAAAGTAGATCGACGCGGAGAGATTGCATTTGGAGAGCGGAGTGTCGACGGTGTTGTTGCAGCACGCCTTCACAGACTCGAATTGCCTGAAACGCGTCCTTGGGTTACGGTGCCTCTCAATATGCGCCTACTTCTTGCCAATGACACCGCGGTAGTAGTTGAGATCGACTCCCGAGTTGACTTGGTCGTAGCTGTTGAGTTCTCCGTTTCCGACCGCCATTCCGACGAGATTCGCCTTCAGCTTGCCGGCCTGGATCATCTGGATGAGCTTGTTGGTCAGCGTTGGGACGTAGACGCCGCCGTAGGACTCGCCGGTGACGTAGAAGTCGTTGGTTTGATACTGCGGGAAGCGGTCGAAGAACATCTTCACCGACTCCGAGTTGTCGGCGACCGTTTTGTCATCGTTGTAGTTGTCGTCGGTGCCGGCGCTGACTGGGCGGTAGGAGAAGCCGACGTTGTGGGGCGATTCAAGGAAGAGGACGTTGGCGCCCTGCAAAAGGTCGTTTTAAGACCGCCACTCATGTCTCTTCTGTGGGAGGTTTTCGTGCGATTTGGCGATGTGTTTGACCCCTCGGACGCGAAGAAACATCGTTGCTAATCGCATTTCCCACCCACAAAACATAAAGTTGTTCCTATCGGCGTGCCGATAACTAAATCCCCTGCGCTACATTCACTGATAAGTAGCATCATCGCTTCTGTGTTTGCTTTGTGCATCCAGGAGCGTCTCCAGTAGCGAGCGGCGCCAGCACTCTTATCGGCAACATACCTTGTTCCACGAGTAGATGTTCTCGAAAATTGTTTTTCCATCGGGATTCGGGCGGAACGGGCCGAGTTCTGTGAAGAATCCTCCGAGCGACGAGCATCCGGGGCCTCCATTGAGCCAAAGAACAACGGGATCGTTGATCGGGTCGTTTTGCGATTCGATGAACCTGGAGGATTACGGTATTCTTTGAGGGTGGTGAGCGAAGTCACTCACCAGTAGTGGAATCGGTTGAGTGAGGTCAAGTTGAAATAACCCGAATATTGCTTAAAGTTGGCGTGGAAGGTGAGACCGGGCAGTTGGCGGACGAGATCTGCGTTGCCTTGTACGGTATTCGCTGCTGTCAAGCTCGCAAGCGCAAGCAGCGCCACGAGGGGGACGACCACTCGGTAGTCCATCGTCGTCGGCGGACTGAAGCGTCTTCGGAAGGTAGGGGAGATAGAGAGGAGCGCTGCTGGAGCCGGCTGGTGATAAGGACGGCCGCTTTCGTCGCCGCTGATGCAATTCGACTCGTAGATGCGGTCAGTTGGGAGCTTAACTTGCAGAAGAAGTATAGTTTCGAGTGTGATCAGTGGTGGTAACACCGATTTAACGCTTTTAAGAGGGTTAAGAGTGGAAAAGAGCAAAATGCGCTAATTTTGGAGGAATTTTAGACGTTAGATCACATTTGAACAGAATGAGGAAAAGTGGCCAGCAGGAATTGAACAGGCGCTTCTGTTGGCGCGATTTTGGGAAGCGGACCGAGTGGACTGCATGGTTTATGAAGTGTGTTGGCGCGAATTGCCAGTTTTTGTAATATTCTGCATTTCTTGCATTTTCAGGTCGATTATCAGTGCAAACAAACCAGATTCTTTCACTTCCTTGACCTGAGTCACATGACATTCAAGCGAAAATCACTTATCGCTATTTGTACCTTGATATTTGTACCACGGCGTTGCGTTACAACCAGAAGTGATTAGCGCAATCCTGACTCAGTAGGCAGCTTGACCCCAACAGCAAGCGGTTGCAGCCGGACTCGCGCGAGGAAAACGCGGGTTTTTCACATCGAACGATCACTTGCAAAGTGAGCAGAAATCAAGTTTCGGCCTCTCCAGCGCAGCCTGTCTTCCTCCTGATAAGAACTGCCTGCAAAAATAAGCTTACTTCGCTTGTGACCTCGTCCCCTCCAAGGACTGTGCCCTGATGTGTCGCATCCGTTCCCCTCCCAATTCTAAGAGGATTAGTGACTCTTATCTAAATACAAACTGCAAACAGAGCTCCCGAAATACATCTTCGTTCCTTATCAGAGTGATTAATCACGGCTGCTGCTGATGGCGCAGTGTCAACTGCACAAACTCTTCAGGAAACGAAAGTTGGTCGCAATCGGTGAACTTCTGTGGTCATTGCGTCGTCGTACTTCATTACAAGTAGTAAATATCGCTCGCTGTTATCAATTTATTGCATAATGAAAGTCGGTCATCACATTGATAAGCACAACGAACGATAAATTTCGTTTTACGACCCCGCAGAGTGCGATTTTCACTTTAAAGTGCATTTCGTACGCTTGTAAATTCTAGCATCCTGTACTCTCATCTCTACACATCCATCCTGACCATTCAGGATGAAAGAGCTCGACTGTGGGGCGTTCGATAAATGTCGTGCTCGCTCATTTTGGACACATTTTTCATTCACCCGCTAATCGCTTCCAAGTTCTAACAAGAGAGGATGAAGCAGCTGACAGGAACACTCTCAGAAGCGCTGTTCGAGAGTCCATGGCTGAAGAAGCAGCAAATCAGAGAAGCATCCGCTGAGGGAGCCACACAGCATCGCTTTTTCAAAGCCAATGCGGACAATGTAAGCAACTGATAGAAAGCGATGCGAGCATTACTTCTGTGCTCCATTTATAACTACTCAAGAAGGGAATTTACCAAAAAGCTTCAAACATGAAGTTTCCCATTCTCAACTTCTTCATCACAAAAGATGCGCAGGACAACGGCGCCAAGCAGCGCTCCGACTCCTCTCAAGACGACATCAAGGCAGGATCCAAGTTACGGCTTACGCACTGGCGCCAAAAGCTTCAACAAAAGACGCGCAAATGCACTCAAGCCCAGCTTTCCGCCGCCCCAGCAACAACAACGGCCAAAAACCTTCATCGGTCGGTCCACCGTCTCTCCCAAAGGGCCAAACGACGCTGGCAGCAGAAAAAGACGATCAAATTCGAAGCCGAACGCGTCGAACTCAACAGCGAACATCGATCGGAAGCGCTTAAGCAGCTGATAGAGTTCAACAATTGCGTCCACATCGAAGAGAAACGAAATGCCATCTGATTCCATTTCTGCCTCGCAATGAATAAAGATTTAAAATCTGAACTTTCTGTGTTGCTTGAAATAATCCATTCTAGGCGTTCATTTCCAGTGGCGCCCAGTAAAGCAAATCTTTTGTTTTCGCAGTGCTCCGCTTTTTGTCAGATCCCTCGCGGCGCGGTCACCACGCTTGTTTTCGGGTTTCTGTGAGATGAACTTCTTCGATGTTGCTATGGTGACTCACACAAATGTGAACAAAAACAGCTGCGGACACGGGGCAATTGACAAGTCAATCTGGTTTGTGGGTCCCGCGCGGAAGACGTTTTTGTGTCTTCTGTATTTACAGGTGGCAACCATGTTGTTGGTGCACACCTTTCGGGTTATCTGCGCGCATTTTGAGACGACAGAAATTGATTGGAATGGCAATGTGAAATGATTTTTATTAGCCGAAGCCGAACTATACAGTTTACCTATACCTATAACTATACCTATCGCCTCTATAACAAATTCGACTATTTTCAGTTTTCTTCCCCGTTCTAATGTCCTCGCACGAGGCGGAAGCCATGGATACTGGTGACATCTCCGTGAAACCAGAGGTGAAAGAAGAGGAGCAGTCGAGCGACGAGCACATGGACGAGTCGACCGAATCCGCCGAAGCGGTCGAAATCAAACAGGAAGTGAAGCAGGAGCCGCAGGAAGATGAGGTGTCCACTTCGGGATTGGAACAGTCCGAGTCGTACAAGCGCTTCGAGATGCTTTTGCGGAAAACTGAGAACTTCTCGCACTGCCTGAGTACTGGAGACGCTGCCGCTATCCCGAAATCGCCTGTGAAGGCCGTTCGTGGCCGGCCGGGAAGGAAGCCCACCGATGCGGGACCATCGCAAGGAGCTATCGTCGACGATCATCGCTATCGGATGACCGAAAAGGAGGAGGACGAGATGCTACTGAGCCAGACGAAGAAGGCGGAGAACGTTTTCCGTTTCGAGAAGACGCCAACGTACATTGCAGGTGGGGAGATGCGCGATTACCAGATTCGCGGCCTGAATTGGTTGATCTCACTGCAGCATAATGGAATCAACGGCATTCTTGCTGATGAAATGGTGAGTCACTAATGCGCAGAATTTTCACTGATTTGCACACATTAGGGTCTCGGCAAAACGCTGCAAACAATCTCCGTAATCGGCTACCTGAAACACTACAAACAACAGAATGGTCCCTTCCTCGTCATCGTGCCCAAGTCGACTCTCCAGAACTGGTCGAACGAATTCAAGAAGTGGTGTCCTTCGGTGAAGACGTGCATGCTGATCGGAACACAAGAGGAGCGTGACGATGTGATCAAGAATATCATGCGGCCAGGAGATTTTGACGTAGGCTCAAATCCCCATTCATTCACAGTCTAATAACTCGTTTTAGGTCGCTCTAACAACGTACGAAATGGTCCTGAGGACGATTGGAACTCTGAAGAAGTTTGTGTGGAAATATTTGGTAATCGACGAGGCGCATCGTATCAAAAACGAAAAATCGAAGCTGTCGGAATTTGTCAGAGAGCTGAAATCGACGCATCGCCTCCTCATCACCGGTACACCGCTGCAGAATAACCTCCACGAGTTGTGGGCGCTTCTGAACTTCCTTCTTCCCGAGATGTTCACCTCCGCCGACGACTTTGACTCGTGGTTCTCTGACTCGAGCATGCTAAGCAACAACACGAACCTCATTCAACGTCTCCATCAGGTGCTCAAGCCCTTCCTCCTTCGTCGTCTAAAGTCGGACGTCGAGAAATCGCTCCTCCCGAAGAAGGAGCTCAAGATCTACGTTGGTCTCTCGAAGATGCAACGCGAATGGTACACGAAAATCCTGATGAAAGATCTCGATGTTGTCAACGGAGCGGGAAAACTCGAAAAAGCGCGTCTTATGAATATTCTCATGCATCTTCGCAAGTGTTGCAATCATCCCTATCTCTTTGACGGTGCCGAGCCCGGACCGCCCTACACCACCGACCAACACTTGGTTGACAACGCCGGAAAGATGGTTTTGCTTGATAAGCTTCTGCAGAAGTTGAAGGCACAAGGTAAACGGTTTTCACCTTTATTCTTTATTTTCACCTTGTCACACAAACTTCATTTTAGGTTCTCGCGTTCTGGTATTCTCGCAAATGGCTCGAATGCTCGACATGCTGGAGGATTACTGTTGGTGGCGACAGCATCAATACTGTCGATTGGACGGAAGCACAGCGCACGAAGATCGCCAGCGGTCGATCGACGAATACAATCGAGAAGGCAGTGAAAAGTTCCTCTTCATGTTGACCACTCGTGCTGGTGGTTTGGGAATTAACTTGACGTCCGCTGATGTCGTCATCATTTACGACTCTGATTACAATCCGCAGATGGATCTTCAAGCTATGGTAAGGAGGATTTTGAGGAGATTTTTTCAGACCGAAAAACGATTGTCTGTATACGTGAGAAGTAGTGGGGAACTAAACCTTCGGTTATTCGCAGATTCCTAATTTTCCCGCCATTTCAGGATCGCGCACATCGTATCGGCCAGAAGAAGCAAGTCCGCGTCTTCCGTTTCGTCACCGAGAATACCGTCGAAGAGCGAATCATCGAGCGTGCGGAAATGAAGCTCCGTTTGGACTCGGTTGTCATCCAGCAGGGTCGCCTGACCGATCAGCAGAAAACTCTCGGCAAAGACGACATGCTGAACATGATCCGTCATGGTGCCGACCGCATTTTTGCCGGAAAAGACTCGACAATCACCGATGACGATATCGACTCGATTCTCAGCCAGGCCGAAGTGAAGACTGCCGCGATGAACGCGAAATTGGAGACGTTGGGAGAGTCGAATTTGCGCAACTTTACAATGGATGCTCCGGTGCCGAAACCTGAGTTTGGAGAGCAGTTCGAGTCGTTGTACAACTTTGAGGGCGAAGATTACCGCGAGAAGAAGAAGGTCAATCCGTTGCAGCACTGGATTGAGCCGCCGAAACGTGAACGCAAGGCGAATTACCAAGCGGATCTTTACAAGTAAGTCCGCCTCCAGAATTAAGCTTTTTGACTGAACGTTGATCTCTAGGGAGGCGATGAAGAGCGGAGAAAAGCCCCAAAAGTCGCACAAGGCCCCGCGGCCGCCGAAACAACCCGTCGTGCACGATTTCCAATTCTTCCCCAAGCGTCTCTACGAGCTCCTCGACCGTGAAACCTTTGTTCATCGCAGAAATATCGGCTACAGAGCTCCGAAACGCTCGGATTTACCGCCCAAGGAAGCGGATAAAAAGCAAAAGGAGGAACAAAAGAAGTATAACAACGCGGCGCCGCTCTCCGGCGAGGAACTAAAAGAGCGAAACAGCCTCCTGAGCAAGGGATTTGTCAACTGGTCCCGACGCGATTTCCTTCAATTTGTGCGCGCTAGCGAGAAGTACGGCCGTAAAGACCTGAAGAATATCGCCGAAGAGGTCGACTCTAAGACCTACGAGGAGGTTGTCGAGTACGCGAAGGTGTTCTGGGCGCGTCAGTGCGAACTGACCGAGAACGAGAAGGCGATCGCGCAGATCGAGAAAGGCGAAGCGCGGATCCAGCGCAAGATCAGCGTGCGAAAAGCACTCGACGTGAAGATTGCAAAATACAAGGCGCCGTTTCATCAATTGCGGCTGTCCTACGGTACGAACAAGAGCAAGATCTACTCGGAGGCGGAGGATCGGTTCCTCGTTTGTGAGCTGCACACGTTGGGCTTCGACAAGGAGAACGTGTACGAGGAGTTGAGGGATTCGGTCCGTTCGTCTCCGCAATTCCGGTTTGATTGGTTCATCAAGTCTCGTACCGCTGTGGTAAGTTTTCAGTTTTATTGGCTAGTCAGACACGAGTATCATCCTAGACAGTCACGAGTGTCATTGAATTCTTGTCTAGAAGATTGACACGAGTGTCATTCAATTCTTGTGTTCAGGCTGAAATTTTCCTTTTTTGATCTCCGTAACTCTTCTAATTGTCTTTTTGTTCAGGAACTCCAACGGCGTTGCAATACGCTCATCACTCTAATCGAGAAAGAAGTCACCGAAAGCCAGGAGAAGGCTAAAGCGCTTAAAGAGGCCGCGGAGAAGGGAAAATCCACAAAGCGCAAGGCAGCGGAGGCCGTAACGGCGACGCCGAAATCCGCGAAACGCTTGAAATAATCGTCTGTTTGTGTGTGCTCCGCTAATTACTTTACGTGATCTCTTTTGTCTTTTATGGATTCTGCGAATATTCTGACTTTTTGATTTAGATTGACATCAACAGTGTCTCGTTTATGCTCGTGTGTAACGTCTTTGTAGAGAGAGACTCAGATTGGATTTTGTTGTATGGCGCGAGCTCTTCGTCCAAATCGCTGTCGGGGTCGTGGCGCGCAATGTGCGCGGTCAAATCGCGCTCTACGAACGCTCCGGTGATCGTGGTCGCCATCTCCGCTTCCTCCTCGAGACTCGTGTCCGAGCCCCATACGTCTTTCTCGAGGCACTCGGTCGCACCGGAATTCTGGAAGCGATTCGCGTCCGTTATATGAGATAAAAACCCTGTGAGAGAAACCCGAGAGAAAAAAACCCAACAAAATCGAATAAGCACAATAAAGCGGCAATTTGTGAATTATTTTGTTAATGCCTTGGGTTACTGCAATAGGCTTAGGCCTAGGAGCTGCCGCAGGGTTTGCCTGGTGATTTTTGCGCGAGCGGAGCGAGCGCAATACAACCAGGCGGGTTTTTTTCTCGCGGGTTTTTTTCTCTCGGGTTTTTTTCTCTCAGGGTTTTTTCATCACATAATCATTCGCGTCGTAGTCGAAGATGACGTCATTGGGGAACTGGATGAGAATGGGCTTCTGGCTGCGGTCCTTCACCGAGAAGACGAGATACTGTGTCGCGTGGTAGTTGGTCGCGTCGTCCATGGAGCTCACGCTGTGAATATTTTTAGCTCGATTTTCGTGTGTTTTGGGAACCTGGAGCGTCGTTCGGAACACCGACTCGATGAGGTTGACTTTTGCGAGCATTGGCGGTTGACTTCGGGGCGCAGATCAGGGGTGATGCCGTTGGTGGTCGCTTTTCCGTTCAGGTTCGACATGCTCTTGGATGCTCGCATGGAGCCGTCTAAAGTAGGTGTATACGGTAAATGAGGTTACGGTTGCGATTTCACACAAGTTGGATACCGGCAAGGTATATTTCGTTAAATTTTTAGACACAGCGCCGTTTGACCGTTTGATTACGGTAGCTTTCGTAATTTCGTTGTAAGAATCGGGAGATGGAGTTCCCAGGCGAACTGCAGCGTCAACAGGCAGCGCATGTCGCTCAGCGTCAACTCGTTGATGAAGAAGAGCATCAGCTCTGTGCGCGCCAACATGAATTTCGTTGCCGTCGACGTCCACGAAGTCGATTTTGTCGAATTGGAGCAAACAAAGTATTGAGATGTTAGGTCCATTGTGATGGAGTTCAACGAACTGAATGAGTGGGTTAGGGTCTTGCAACGAAAATCTAATGAAAGAGATTTGCAGCGCCACGTCTTTGTCGGTTGTCCGCGAGATCCGATGAGTTCTTCGCAGCATCGAATTGGTCTAGAACGGTCATGGAAAGACAGGAACACAGGATTGTGGCTGAATGAATTAAAATTCACAATTTGCCATTCGATTTTTACAACTTGGAGCCATTTCAAAAACGCCGAAGGACGCCTACGCGATGAATAGGTCCTGCTGCGTCAGATAGGTCGAATTTTGAAATGAATTTTGAAATGAATTTTTATTTGACCCACAGTGGTCCGGCACTCAATTCCAATTCCACTCCAATAACCGACACTACGGCAACATACACTTCATGATGATCTTGAATGGAGCCGCAGTTTTCTACTAGCGATATCTTTCACCGCTTTCGAGTGCTTCTGGGGGTCCCGCTACCCAATTGTTTCTAAACACGTTTTTTGTTTAAACGTGCGATCTCCCAACAAGCGCCGCTGTGGCAATCCACCACTCAAACACTCCAGCAACACGGCAGAAGCGCTTAGCGCTGTTTACAGTCGCTTCTGCGATCTCTAATTCTCGAGTTTCTCGCCGCCACCGGTCGGAGCTTCTTCGTCCTCCGCTGTTTGCACATTCAATCGTCTTCATCTCCTCATCTTCCCCGCCACCGCACTCGACTCCCTCGCGCTCCGTGTGCAACCCTGCAATCAACCTATCTGCTCTTCCAGAACGACCACGAAAATGCGACCGAACGACGACCAAAGCGAATCTTCAGGCGAATTTCGGACTTTCCGAAATACCGTAATGGACAAAGTGATGTTCGGCGGTGTTGTGACAGGCGAGACGACGCGTTTGTTTGCTCTTCGACGCAATCGACCTTCGATTGGTAGGACAGGAGGATCTGGATGAGTTACAGGAATGTTCAGGGTCGCTTTCCGACACTCCCCCGAACACGCCTTCGAGCTACGATGGAGGGAGCTCTACTGCAAGTTCCACTTTGGCGATTTCTTCCTCAGAGTCAACGATTAGGCATGCGCCTTCGCTTTCGGACGACATAAAAGTGTCTTCACGGCAGCCAAACGGTGGCGGAGCTTCACTAGGTGAGTCACGTGGCTGTAAAAATCGCAAACCTCTGCCCGTTGCGCAAAACGGATTCCCGTTTGTGCAGTGAAGCAGAGATGTTCTAAACTGAACTGAGCCTAAACTGAGCCTGCGATGACTTCCGGCCATACTTTGCGCAGCCTTTAGCGTTCAAGACACCCGACCTAAGCGGTGTTCGCACCCTTCGCTCGCGTAATGACAACTTGTCAAAACGAAGTGAGTGCAATGTCAATAAGCATTGCGCGAAGTGACAGAAGGCGTTGTCGGCTGGCTCGCCCGCCAATTGGGCGCGTGCTCGTGTGTTCGCAAACTGACGATGAAGTTTTTAGGCGTTGGAACGGATAATTTTTGGATCGGACAGCGACTCGCCGGCAGGAAAACGTCGAATCGCCCGATGATCAAGCGGTATTGGGAGGAGAACATCAGGAAAGAGGAGAAAGAGAAGGTTTGCAGCTGATCGCTCTCGGCATACGGTAATTCCCCGTTGTTTCAGACAAAACTAGCCGCATCTACGGCCCAAACAAAGTCTTATGGGTTCCCGAGATGGCGATCCATCGACGCGATGTCAGCTTCGCTCGTCGCGTCTGCAAAGTCGACGGAAATGATCCCCAAAGACAGCCGCATCCCCCTTCATCGACGACAGAAGATGGAACAAACGGAGAAAGCAGCTGAAGTCGAAAAGCGACAAATAAAACTCGACGCGGAGCCCCCAAAACGTCTTTCGAAAGGCAAATCGCTGGATTCGCTCAACATGCAAATGAAAGTGGACCATCGACAGTGGTACGACCGCAGTCAGATCCGCGAGGCAATCAGCCGAGAGTCGATCGCTAATTTGAGTGAAACGAAGACGAAATTCGAGCAAAACGGCGCGTGGCAGCCAAGCAAACATCTTCATCGCGTAAGTTTCGGCGTTTTAGTGAATTGTCACCTCGCGTTTTACATTTAGCAAACGCCGGTGTCGCATTCGGACACCCAGCAGCATCAAGTCTACCACCAGAAAGACGCTCCTTCTGACGAATTCATGGAATACGCGCTCGATGCGGAGCAGTTTCTGTTTCTGCAGATGCTCCGACAGAATACGCACATGATGCAAGGTGAGTTGGAAGCTTCTGAAGCTCAGACATCTCTTTCCAGACTTCGGAATCATCCTCCCCGCAAAAGTGAAGAATCTAATGAACGAACTGCACCCCGTAAACGTGGAAATCCGTCAAATTTCCGAAGTGGCGCCAGTTCAAAGCCCCTTCAGTCGCAGCCACACACCCACACATGCGCCGCAAACGAACGGGCGCTACGTGAAGAGCCACACAAGCAGCACGACGAACCACCCACGATTCCGACGCCTCTACGACATGTCCGTGAAGGAGATGCCGGAGAACAAGCGCCAATCGATGCAGGAACTCGACCAGATCCGCGCAGGCGATTCGTTGATCGCCGCGGAGATCCGCACGATCAACGAACGTGAAGACGAACTCCGGAGGAGTCGCAGTGAACTTGGGCTTCCGAATCTTGAGGACACGTTTCATACGTGGAGAAACGGTGGTTACGAGTCGCGACGACCGATGTCGCAAAATTCGTTGCAAGCCGCCGTCAGCTTCGACCAGCTCCATCAGCCAGCATGTGGAATGAAGTACGGCGGTGGAAAGGCGGGAAGCGTAGATCACCTCGATTCCGACAATTCCGTTCACTTTACTCAGGTTGGTCCACGCTCGCTAAAAATCTGACCTGACCCTCTTAGAATGCTGTGGCCAGAGAACGGTACAACCATCACGTCCCGCACCAGCCGCATCGCTACAGACTCCATCGTTCTGAGGATCCTGACGTGGTAAACTGACCAAATCAAAGCTTAATCTCATTTCGAAGTGTTTCAGATGATCTACGGACCCTCCACGAACCAACACGGAATCAACACCGGCTCCGCGATCCGTATTGTGACAAGCCCCACCTAAACTCAATAATATTTAATTCATTTTTCACTTAAAAATGCGATAAAGCATCCAAATATGTTTGTCTGCTGAGATCAACGGCATCGTAGGGCAGCATGAGAGCCACGCATCCTTCGAAATATCCCGCGACAAGTCCTAATAAACATCGATTAGAAAATAAAACCAGCGAATTCCTACCGGCAAGAACATCCCCGATGTAATGTCTTCCCATCATCACTCGTGAGGAACCCAGAAGGACAGGATAAGCGACGATAAAAGCCTGATAAAGAAGACTCTGCGGCTTGAAAAGTCCCAAAGCAACTACTGCGAGCATCATTGATCGTGCTGCATGTCCTGATGGGAACGAAAACTTGTCGGCTACTGGAGCCTCCAGAATCTGAAATTTGGACTAGACCGTTATCTTAACTACTAATCCGACTGACCTGGTCCTTTGTTCTGTTGTAAGGAGGCCTTGAACGTCTAAACGAAAGCTTCAAAATACCCGTAATCAGTAGATCAAAGAATATGCCTAAAATTCTTACAAATACAAGTTTTCTGGACTACAGTATACCAAAAACTACAATGCAAGCCTTCCACTGCTCCTCCCGTGGATATCCGTTATGGAATGAGCGAATTGTGGCGTATAGAGTGCCAATAATCCAAGGAATGCCGTGCGCCGTCCATTCGAAGAGCAAAAAAAGAAATCGGATGCTGCATACATCGGATTTGTGATCCTCCGAGCTGAAAACTACTCTAGCGCTCCAGTGGGCGTCCAACTGAGCTAACGTAGCGAGAGTACCTCCGCGCATCGCTGAAATTTCTATGTGTTGTGGAACTCAGAATGCAGTAACAAGTGTGGCAAATACCACCCACACAGGAAAATTCCTTCAACCAACAAATAGCATTTTATTTTGATAAACACAGAACTTTAGAATGTACAAAACTGAAATTACGCCTTGTTTGCTACACGGGTACAGTAGGCGTTTTTCAATGTTGCGCGACAGCAATTGTATCCCCATTTTCCGTCTTCCCAATGGGAGCCCCAGATTGCGGAATGATTCATCGGGTGAATGTCTTCGTCGAAACGACTCTTCACCGTCGACTTCTCCTCTCCTTTCACCACGTTTCCTGTCCTACTGTACTCCACGTAGTGCTCTGTCTGTCCCATTAAGAGTTCATCGGCGGGCTTCTCAAGGTGTTCCTATAAATATCGATTAAAATCCCAAAGCAGCTCTCTAGCACCACTCTAACCTCGCCACCGTATCGATCGATCAACTTCTCCATGTGCTCCTTCTTCGACGTCTCCTTCTGCTTCTCAAAGTCCCTCTTGTACTGTTCGAGTTTGGTCGGCTCCGCTAGCGCGTGCACATCGATTCCCTGGCAACGAGCGCCCCAAGCAAAGACCTGCGCTTCGTTCGCCTGAACGACTTCGCCGCTGTAGCGAACGAAATTCTCTCCCGAAAACTTTGCCGCCTCGTGTTCTTTGCCGGGAACGCCAGCAAACGGATTGTCGCGCATCGAGCGACTCTTCGGATCGTAGTGAGGTCCGTTCGGGTCGAGATTGTAGAGGTACTTGGCCGTATCTTCACGCATTCGCAAATTTCTGACGGTGATCCGCGTTGCCGAGTCCATGTCCACCGAGACACCGGCCATGTCGGCGTCATCCGCGTATTTGTCTTCGTCTTCGTTGTCCTCGGGAGGCGCAACTTCGCCGTCTCTGATCAGCTGCTCCTTGTGCATTTTCCGCAACTCTTCGGTCTGCTTGAACTGATCGATGGTCTCTTCGTGCGTCTTCGGGTCGTATCCATTCCAGCGATCGCGTTTTGCGTCATAACCGAGAGACATCGGAGCGGTGGAGAGATCATCGCCGGCGATGTCGCGATTCGTGAAACGCGCCTTCTTCTGGCGTGGACGATCGAAGCAATCGCGCTCCTTGTGTCCCATCGCCCCGCAGTTCTGGCACGCGCCTTTGCGCCATTTTGTCGCCTTTTTTCCGGTTCGTCCACGCGCGTACCAGTTGTCGATATCGGCGATTTCCTTCTGAAGCTCTGGATGCGGGCGTTGATGCTTCAACGTGGGGCCGGACGACGGCACGTACCACGGATTCTGCGAGATGAATTGCGGAATGTGCGGATTGATGTCGCGACCGTTGTCCACGTCGACCATCGCCGGCGCTTCGCCAGCCTTCCGCTGCTCCTCGAGATCTTTCTGCTTACGGTACTCTTGTTTGCTTTTGCGCTTCTCATCCAGCTCGTCGGGACGCCCGCCCTTGCGGATCATTTCCGATACCACCGTTTGGGGAGTGAACATTGCCATCTTCTGAAATGCTCAAGCATGACTAAACTGACGGATAACAAATAAGAAGAACTGCGTCCGGTCAAAACGACACGAACAAAAGAGCGACGAAACACGAACACGAACAAAAACCGCCTTCACTATTTCCGCCAAACTTGGGAGGACTTCTCGTAATTCATACCACCGGCCGCACCAGTTTCCACCCGAATTAATCCAAAACACCATAAAACTAATCAGGAAACCTTGTAGTTCTTTGATAACAAGACTTAATCACAGGCATACAATCAGAATTTATTGGTCAGCTGAATAAAACAAATATTGAACAACGTCAATCGGTATATCGAAAAACAATATGTTTTCGTACCGAGACCTGTGCTAATTCCCGGCTCTTCTTTGCGATGCGCTTCGCGCCATCTTGGTAGCTGGTCCATTTCTGTTTCTAACCACGCTCCTTCTCTTCCATAGTTTCGCCTTCGCCTTATATATGGCTATTTCCTCCTTCAATTTCGCGATTTTTCTGTCCTTTCGTTTGCTTTTCTCATCAAAGTTTGTCAGCGCACGATTCAATCCGGCAATGTCGAGCGCATTTGATTCCGGTGGCGGTAGTATGCAAAACTCCGATCCACAGAAACAGGATTTCACTCGTTTGTTCTCTAATGAAAACTGCCACCACGCTATTCCATAACCTATTGTAAGCTCGTCATTGGCAGCGATGTCGCGGATAGCGTAGAATCCGAGATGCGGATAGTCCGCGACGCGATCCTCTTTGTAGAAACGTAGCGGCTCTAGATTTGGATCGCAACTGTGGTTGAAAAATCGCGAAACGTTGCCGTGATTGTAGGGATCGATGATCATTTTCTTATCTTTCTAAAGTGCACAAGTTTATTTATGGTTTGGTCGAATTGATCCTCACCAAAGTAAAGCAGGGAACAGTGTACGTGTAGCTGGTTTCCGACTTGTGTACGTTGTTCTCCGACTCACCCACATCGCCGGTGAATTCGCACACGTACATCCCGACAGGGATTGGTTCGCGGACGAAGCATGCAAATCCGGCGTGCTTGGTCATTACGATGTCACAGCGGAAGTCGATTGCGTCGGTGATGAACGTGGACTGTTTGCACTGGCCACGGCATCCACAACTCTTTGAGCATTCGATGAGAATTTCAGTTTCGAATGGAAGGTATTGGTGCAACTTGGCCATTCCTTCCTTTCTGAAAATGATAGAATAGGTTATTTATTAGTTTATAGAAGGACATACCTTGATCCTGATCGTGCTTTGCTTAAAACAGGGACATCCATCCTGCAAGCACCGACCGTTGGTACATTTGCAGAAGTCCTACAATTGATTGTTCGTAACTACGTGATCGAATTAGACTTACTGAGAATGTAGTTCCTTCCTCGTTGCGCGGGTAAGTGTTCCCCTCCAAGTATACATATCCCGGGAATGGCCCTTGGTCGTTAATCTTGTTGATAACCCGGATAGGATGCTTTGGGTACGGAGGAACATCGCGTACTGGTACCAAGTCCCTGGATTTTTGATGATCAAATGTATATTGAAGGAAGTGGATGACTTACTCGATCACGTAAGGACGGTTGCAGCCCGGCATTTCAGCGAAGTGACGGAATTCGTCGTCGCTGTCATCGCTGCTGTCGGCTACCGTTATACATGCCGAATTGAGTTCCTCGATCACCAGGAAATCATCATCACTGTCACCGATGGTGATGACTTCTGGGAGCCGATTCATTCTGAAATTTTATTGTTTTCTGTCTGCGCGAACAAATTAATCTGTTTTTTTAAATCTTTTATGAATCTACGACCAAACGATTGGATGTTCATGTCGATTGTGCCCAGAAATCAGCTCTCATACTAAGTATTTACCTGTATTCTGCGCTTCGAGACCCAACTTTTTAAAATTCAGCTATTTGCGAGTTCTACTCAAGTTTTCCATTTTCAGTCATGAGCAAGTGCGAGTCGACATCTCAAACCGCAGTACAGGGAACTGCAACTGTTACCATTGTTCCTACAACAACAAGACAGGAAGAGGTGCCAGTGCGACGATTTGTTGGAATTCATTTTTCTTTTTCATTTTAGAATCCTGAGCAACTTGTTCTACGCCTCCGTACTCCTCAACAGCAACGCCCAAGGTTGGTTTTTTCCATAACACCCCTAAAAAAGACTAACGCGTTATAGGGTGCGGTGGACGGATGAAACGGTGGATAACGAAGGAATGGGAAAAGCCAAGTCAAAGTGCTGCTGTATCTACAAGAAACCGAAGAAATGGGACGAATCATCGTCGGATGACGACTCGGACTGTGAAACGGGCCGCTGTTTCGGACATGTAGAGAAGCGTCACGCTCCACACGATCACGAGGGGCCCGGACCCAGCGGCGGTAGCGGACAAACTGCATAATCCTACGACTCTGTTGCTGAGAAAAAGATGAGATGTACATGTTTATAATATGTTATACGCGTACAAATTTATAAAAATGCTTTTTCTATTTGACCGACGGTGACCGCATAAGTCTTTTCGCAGACTTCTCAACGAGGCGCTTCGAACGTTTCACTGCTCTCCGTAAACTCTCCTGCTGCTTCTTCTGATGTTGGTCTTTCTTTTGCTCTTGCTCCATTTTTTTGAGTTTTACGTGCTCTTCCTCCAATTGCTTAAGTTCACGTTCCAGAGAATCAATTTCTTCCGTAATTTCCTCGTCCGCTATTTGGTAACGTTTGGGACCAGGGATCACGCAGTAGTCGGAGTCGCAGGAGCAGTTGAAGGTATTTTTGGCTTTGCCGGTGTTCGTCGTCCACCATTCTTGTCCGTAGTCGATCGTCAGCTCCTCGCCTGCGCTGATATCGCGCTTCGCGAAGAAGCCTAAGTGAGGTCGGCACTCCCAGCGGTGATCCTTGAAGAAACGGAACGGGGAAAGATTCTCGTTGCAAGAATGGTTGAAGAATCGAGAGACGTTGCCGTGCACAAATGGGTCGATCACGTAGTCACAGTTTTGCTAAATTCAAGAATTAATAAGCTGAACAGTTTGAATCATGCCTTACGTCATCGCGGCCGCAGTAGTAGCTAGTATACATGAAACTCTGCTCTTTTCGTTCGAGCGCCTGCGTCTTCGAGATCACTTCACCGATGAATTCGCTTACAAACGACCCGGACTTGATGCGATCGAGCGTACGACAACCAAAACCGGCGTGCTTCCGACGGAAAATCTCGAAGCGGAAGGGCATTTCTACAGTAGAGTAGGTGTTCCCACATTTGCCATTGCACGCACAATTCTTGCCGCACTCGACCAGTTGATGGTTGAAGTAATCGATCTTCTTTCTCTGGTTGAGATGGTCGATTTTGCCATCGGTAAGCTTGATGTTGCTGCTCATTCTACACTTGCAGCTTTTCGGTCTGCATTCTCCATCACAGTCGCAGAAGTTCTAAGCATACGCTGTACAGAAAAAGAAATCAGAAATCAAGGGCATACAGTGAAATTGGGTCCTCGATAACCATGATAAACGTTCATTTTGCTATATACGAAGATTCCGCTCCCGTAGTCCTGATCATCAAGTGTATTAATAACTCTAAGTGGATAATTTTCTTCACCGTCGCAAAGATCGCTGAAAAAACGTCGTTGTTTTGAGGCAAAATTCAATTCAGCTTACGGAATAAAGAACGGATGTCCCTCACCGGGTTTACACCGATAGATTCGCTTGAAAGAACCATCTTTGTTACATTCACTGTTGTAGTAGTCTTCATCGCGTTGCGGAATCACGATTTGGATTTCGTCATCGCTTTCTTCTTCGCGTCTTGCGAGCGTCTGATCGACAGAAATCGAACGAATCGAGGACGGAGCAGAATTCGACGTGTCCGTGTGTTGGTTCTGGTCATCGTCGGAATCGGAATCGATTATCACCAGCGGAATCCCCGACATTCTGAAAAACAAGTTGGGATTGCACAGCGCAATAGAAAACGGAAGCAGATATCGGCGCGAAAACGAGGGACGTAAACAACGCGAGGAAAATGCCGCAAACGCAAAGACCTGACCAAGATGTGTTGTTGTGATCACAACTCGCAGCGCGCTGAACATCGCGGGAAACCACCGCATTGCAAGCGAGTGAGAGGAGAGCGAACGAAGGCGAAAATCGATGCAAAAGGGAGACGACGCGTGCTCGGTTTGTGTAAATAACGCAGAATCTAGGCGAGTTGAGTTCAGCCGCTATATAATTCGAAGTTGGATATTTGCAATTTGTCCAACTATTACAAGCTTCATTCGCAGTTTGCGATGCGACAGGAATCACACCTACATCTAGATATCTGACTATACACTTTTGCATCACTTCGATTCTATTTACCTGACGATAAGAAGAGGTCAAACACATCTCTGGCGCAAATTCGAATGCACGTGGACAACCAGTGGATTGTCAGCTCCATTTAAAACGTAAATATCGCTATGGAGTATCGCTCAATTTGGTCAAGTTCGACAATTAATGTAAAGTGTAACCTCGTCGTAACGAAAGATATACCAAATTCGAAGTATATATTGGATGCGTGCGATGGGGAGAGCGGATCCAGTACTGCAACCCGCAGCCGTTTACTTCGGACCTCCGTTTCAGAATTTTCCGATCTTTGCGTTAATGTTCATGCAGGTGTGTGATGCTCGCTCATCGAAAAATGAAAATATTTCAAAACAGTCCGAGAAGCAGAAAAAGAAGCACTCACGATCAGTGTTTGGAAGCAGCTCGCGAAAGTTTTATTATTTGACCATGTTCATCAATTCATGTAAAGTGTAACATGTAACGACTATACAGATCCAACCAAACGGAACAAACAGCTCGCCTCATCGTATTCGACGTAATCGTGTGCTTCTTGATTGTAGAAGTCGGACCAAAGACTGCCAGAGGGTCTCTTTCCGCAACGTCGGTAGTTCGGCTTCTTATCCCTCGATAAGAAGCTGAACTTCTTTGCCGACGTGAAACGGGGTACAAACAAGCGTAGTAGGTAATGTTCTGGATTTTTCAAAAACCGTCAAAAACTCGCTCCAACAAGTCAGGAGGGAAACAAAATTCCCTCGGGCCCGTGAATCTTTTGATGTTGCCGTTTCCAATGTGCTCAGTGAGGAACATCTTGCAACCACCATTCCGTGGTCAGTTACATGATCTACAGCAAGTCTTGTTGGCTTCCTTCGTGAAAATTGATTTTCCACGATTTAGTTGAAGACTGGAAAAATTCATAGATGTAGATTTTCGAAAACGTCATCTTGGAGAGGAAGCTGAGTACAGTTCCGCCTTGAGGGGATTGGAACATCTTAACGGTCTTCGTACCCAGACCAAGTGCCGGTTCGTTCGACAGGTAACCAACTTCAAGTTTCTCCGCGTCTCTTCGCGTTGTCGGACTATGACTCCTCAGTGCCTCAGTGAACTGTCAAGATGCAAACAAACAGTTAAGAACGAGAAGTTAATTTTTTTCATAGAAATATGGACTATACGCATACTATCACAATGTACAATTTACAAAAGAATGTTGCATTCCTATTCGACATCTTCGAGCTCCATCAGTCGCTCTTCTTCTGCTAACTTCCTCAACTTTTCCATGTGAAGCTCGTCCGTAATTGGGAAGAGCCCCGTTGACCTCCTGAAAGGGATGACCATGCCGTCGGGCTTCTTCAATGGCTTCTTCCGGTACCACGGGAGCAGACGAGCCAGAGCACTGTTGTAGCAATTGCGATTCTTCTCCAGCTCCTCTTCCTTCTCTTTGTTGGTCATCACAGGGATCTTGAATGGCTTGTGAGGAACTTGGAAGTTCTTGTAGTACGGCCAGACATAGTCGTCCGGAATTTTCTTCCGTTCCGGTACTTCAGAAATGGAGAAGTTCTTCCTGAAGAAAACCTGCGATTGGTTGAACCTCGATGCGCCGAATGTGTTTTCTTGGTCCTCAGATGAGTTCATGGATGTGTTGAAGGAGAAGGTGCGGCCGGGGCCGGATATGACGCTGCTGAACCGACGACCACGATGTGCAGCCGGACAGACATGATACCGGGCAAGCGGGCAATCCGACGAGCTATCAAGTACACTGTTAACGTCTTCTCTGCTGCCACACCTTCGCACTAAGCCTCCTCGCTTGCTCAATGGGAAATGGGGTATATAATCAGCCGATCCGTGTTGACGCCCTCGACAGTCGACAGCAAACTGAACATTGAATAAATAATTGCAAAAACACCGAATGCCAAAACGAACCCCGTCCTCATCGCGATACACAGCATCAATGTTTTCGAGTTTCGGATCCTCGTCATGCTCATCAGCTGGGCTATTGCGTTTACGAAAAACGTATTGATCCCAATCCAGCACCCAAGTTTCTTCATACTCTTGACGCTTCGCTGCTTCTTGTCGCTGTCGAGCCGACTCTCGCAGTTTCTAAACAACAAATTCAAATTTCCGAAATAAAAGTAAGGTTCACTTCTTCATGCTCGAATCGCTTTCGAGCAAGGGCTACGCCGTCGTCATTCTCCCAATCAGCCTTCTGCATGTCGTTCAGCTTCTGCCATTCTTCCTCACAGAAATCGGTCATGTCGATGATATGTCGTGTGAGCAGGCACAGCTGAAGTTGCTAACGACGATTAAGGTAAATAAGCGTACGCGCACACCAAGCCAAATCACGAACACAACAAACATTACGAATCGAGAACACAATAAAATCAACGAAACATCGACACGCAAGCATTTTCAGAATGTGAGAAGCCGGGGAAAGCAACTCAAGCCGTCGATCAACGACGCGAGCGAGTGGCAGCCTACCGCAGGCAGTCCCGTAACGATTCGAAAATTCAAAGCTGCGCGAGCGAGAGGATTCTTTCGCTTTGTGGTAAATGTCGACGCGCACTAGGTTCGGTTGCCGTAGGTGCGCCCTCGCAGTGCTTGCTATATATTTATCATATCTCGCTGATCTGGAATTCCATTCCTCATCGTTGAATCGCATAAAGCGAGGGTTCATCGGCGCGTCGCTCCTCATAATCACATTTTGACCGAAAACACATACAAATGTAGGCAGTTTCCAAGCTTTTATTGAGGTAACCATGCAGATCTACATTGAATTGAAGCGCGAACTCAGAAGATGATCGACCCGGTGGGATTCCCAGTCCACGGATAGTAATCCGGGCAGAGATTACAAGTTTCGAACTGGCGTTCTGGTGTGTTCAGATGCGGCGTACGGTACATGCACTTGTTCGACTTTGCGCAGGCGTATTGCGACGTTGGCGCTCCGTTGTTCGGACAGCGAAGGTCCTTCATCTCATCCAGAGGCACCGGGCGGCGCATCCACTCAATCAGCTGATGTAACGTGACAAAGTAGACGTCTTTGTTGGTGGAGATTTTGTTTAAAAACCTAGAACTGACGCAATAAACCGATCGAGGCGATAGAAGCGTACTTTTCCAAGGCGTCCAGACCTTTGCTGCTGTCATCTAACTGCAGGAAGTCGGCGCTTAGAGTGAGCACAAAGGGGGCGCGGTTCGAATGGTAGGATCTCTCGAAATTCGTCATCAACATGTTGAAAATCTGCGTCGCCGAAGAGTTTAATTCCACAGCGCCGCGTAGCATGGACGCAGTCTTGAAGTTGTCCATCTCGCGAACGTATTCGCCTTGGAACTGATTCAAAGGGATCTCCCAAACTCCCGGGAACGTTCCGTTCGGGCAGTTGACCTGCGTGCAGTTCCAGGAGAGTTTGAAATCGAGGGTTTGGGGCCAGTAGGGCGCCTCGTGGATCGCGGGCATCGCGGAGATCGAGTTATCGTAGAGGAAACCGGCGCGTTGCATCATCTCGAATTGTTCATCGCCGCCGAGCGTCGTTTGTGGCGACCGCATCCCCACGATGCGCTCCTCTGGAACGTTCCCGAACTTTGCGATGATTCGCCGCTGGCCGTCCATCTCGTTCAGCCACTTTGTTCGGCCTGTGTCTTGCAGGGAAGCGTGTCTGTGAAGGAGGCAGCTTTTCCATCTGTTTTAGGCTCTAACTCACGTTATCGAATTCGACGCAATCTCGTGTCCTTGATCGCTCAGCCACTGCACCGAATCGTAATTCGTCCATTCGTGCGACACAAAGAACGTCGCCTTAACGGGACATCCATTTGGATTACGGTAACGTACTGTAGAGAAGAGCTTCTTATAATCCTTCATTGTGCGAACGTTCACCGCGTCATCGAACGTCAAAACGACGAATTGCGGCACTTTTTCGAGTTGCATGTTTCCCGGAGGCGTTTTACCTAAATGTTTGGCTTGGGTTACGGTAACTCCAGTAGGAACAAACCTGTTTGCGAACAGAAACAGTTTGGCAATCTACAATCTTCCGAATTTGAAGGACATTCTTGTGCTGCAAGTCGATCTTGCGAGGGTCGCGAGGAGAACTGAAGTCCTCCTCCAGCGGCTAGCCGGATGTCATTGTTGCCTGACCTACAGTACCCCTCGGAAAGCGAACGGCCTTGGCCGCACGAGCAAAAGCCCCTCCTGCATTGCAATCCAGAATCACACGTGTCGTTTGTGCGGCAAAGTTCCCCGGCAGGGATCAGGTCGGGTCCATCTAGAAAGATGTCGCTGGATTGTTGTGGATTACGCTGGATGATACCGTTTGATCGACAGATGCCGTGTTTGGAGATGTGTCCCGCCGCGCAAATGCAATTCCGAGAGTTGTAGTCGCAAACGGAACCGCCGGAGCAGAGTTGGCCTTGGCTGCAGTCGGCCCCGGCGATCGAAATGCCTTTGGAGAGCGCTTCTAGAGTGAAACGGTGACCACACACGTTGCGAATAATCGGAAATTACCAATTCGACATTTTCCGCCGATCTTCTCGTACCTCGCCGGGCATTTGCATCTTCCATCGCTGCACTCCGCGCCTCCACTGCAATCGTCGAATTTGCCGCAATTCGAGCCGAATTTTCTCATTCTCCCGCGCATTTTGATCGTCACGGGTGGTCTCGTGGTCGCTTCTGAGGGTCTTCCTTGCACACACACGTCGTTCAGCGCGTAGAATCCTGGTTTGCACACGCAGAGGCGATGGATGCAATCGGCGTTGGTGGGACAAAGGTCAGCGGAACGAGTTAGACATTGTTCTCCGAGGTTTAGCTTCATTTGTTGCTCTTAAAAGGGTAAATGTAGGCTTGAGGTGGCGTTTCGGGTGCGGTCAGGTTCATGCTACACTGGTGGCTGCTTCTATTTTAGGTTTGCGTGCACATAAATCGATCTGTTAAGTGTTTTATTAGAAAGTCAACTCTACGCACGATCGTCGTCGTCGTCGTCACAATGTACAAACAGACAAACAAACAAATAGACGCGAATAAATAGGAGAGAAGAGGGTGGTGGGTGTAAGGAGCACCGACGGCGAGAAGTGAGCGATTGAATTAGTGAGCGAGATCACCACGACTTGCAGCAGTTGTAGTCGGCGGTGGCGACTCCGGTCACGTAGCAGTAGGATCGCGGAGGGCAGTTCGGCTCGATGCCGTTGCAGACGACCACGCGCCCCGAATCGTCCTTCAGCGGCTCGTTCCCTGGCGGACAGACGCCGCCTCCCGGTGCCGGGCGAAGCTGCGAGAGCGTCCGAGGCGTCGCCGCGGTCGACTGCGGTCGTCGCATGGGAGGACCGGTGACGCGGGGGAGATTTTTCGAGAATTCGACGTCTGAAACGCGGGATTAGAGCTGTGCGACGGCGGTACCCGATGAAAGAGCTGCTTGCGGGGTTAGTTCTGGACGGCATGCGAGAACGCAACTTACTTTGTTGGAGGCTGCAGACGCCGTTTTGGAGTTCGTGACCCGGTTTGCACTTGCAGCGACCGACCACGCAGTTGCTGTTAGCGCCGCATTGGGTGTCGTCGGTGCATTGCCCTGGATTGGGGGTTGATTAAGAAGCTTCGTTTGCAGCACAAACCTGGTCTGACGGCGGGAACTTGAACGAACGACGTCGTCATCGGCATCAGCGTAGTCTGCTGCACACATTGACTTCCGACCGCCTCCGTCCCGATCGGGCACTGGCACAATCCCGTGTCCGCGTCGCAAACCGACCCTCCCGCGCACTCTCTTCCTTCGCCGCATTGTTCCTCCGGACCGACTTGGACGAGCCGCGCGCCCGTCACGGGTTCCACCGTCGACGGACCCGTGATCGAGGGCAGTTTGATGCATCGACCCGAATAGGAGATGTAGCCTCCCTGGCAGCGACAGAGGCCGTTGTAGCAGCTGCAATGGGCTAAACAGAGGAATCAACAAACACGTCACGTACTAGGAGCCCTCAGTGCAGCTCGTTTCAGCATCACATTGCTCTCCCGGACCGCTTGTGCGCATCCGCAACACCGGTTTCTCATCGCTTGCGATGCAGGCGTTCTCGCGAAGGATCGGAGCTGTAGGAGGGACACAAACACGTCTAAAAGGGTCGAAATTGAGTCCTCGGCGGGCAATGTTAGGCATCACAACAAGCAACAAGCATTGATTGTATTAGGCACCATGCAGACCTTGCGATTAGAGAATATTTCCAGAGCAGATTGTACCTTTTTGTCGATGCAGATAGATCCGCCTGTGCAGGTCTCGCCTCGCGCGCACGGCTCGTTTGGTCGCGCGTATTTCACTCCTGAAATGGCAAAGATTACGATAAATTGCAAGGATTACGGTAGCTGGTTTGGTTAATTTTGTTGGTTATGCGTGTCGATTAACTGCAAAGTGTCATAGCAAACCATTCAGTTTGTCTTTAAGCCTAAAATCGATGACTACTTCAAAATTCATGGATCTGTGTAGGAGCCTCCGACGGGAGCTCCCGTTGAGGCGCTGAAACACGGTGTCACAAATCGAAGGATGCAGTTACAAATCAGAGCGATTTATAGCGATTAGCGTGATAAGCACAAAGCACAGCGGTTAATCCTTACCAGGCGACCAACTCTTCCCTCTTCTCTTCAAAAACGGTCTTTTCGCTCGTGGCGGGACGCACTGGTCGTTGTGGAGAACGTAATCCTTCGGGCACTGGCATGTTAGATCGACGCAAATCGTCCCACTGCGACAGATTAGTCCCACACTCGCGCACTCGTCGGTTTCCTCTTCGTCGATCGTCATACCGTAATCCGGCAGTGTTGTAGACGGCGGTGTTGCAGGCGGAGCTACTTAAATTCGTTAACTAAGACAAGCAGGCAAGCGTGAGGAGGCAAAGCGTGCTGAGACCATTCCGGGTTATGGTAGTTTACGGGTTAGTGGATTAGATTACGGTACCTGAAGTCTCGCTCGGTTCACAGCGTCCGTTCTCCGACGCGTGTGTTCCAGCCGGACAGATACAGTAACCCTCGATGCAGGTCGATCCACCGACGCATTCGTCGAGCGGACCGCAGTTCGTGCCGGGAGCCGCCTTCCTGACTTGCAGGGAGCCACGATTGTAGGATGAAAGCGTGGCGGGATACGTTGTGCCCGTAGGAGTACTGTAGTCGGTGATTTGGACTGGATTGACCTGAAATGTGGCGCTGTAAGTGAGATTTTATTCGATTCACGGTGCCTTTGGTTGTACGGTGGTTTTGGGTTGCGATTGGACGCAAATTCCGCGCTGAACGACCATGGAAGCATCAGGACAGACGCACCAACCCTCGCGACACACCGAACCACCGGAACATTCCTCGATCTCGGAGCAGCTGCCGCCCGGCGGTGCCGTGAATGCGCTGTCGTCTGAAAAAATGCTTATTTGATTAGATTGATCGAAAAGGAGAAAGAAAAGCATTTAGGACTTGAAATCGTGCGGAAGACAAGCGTGCTAACCAATGCGACACCCTCACCAACTCTTCGGAGCGGCCCTAAGTGCCTGCAGCCACCAAGCGTTGAAAACGAGACCGTAGCGGCGCTCTACTGTACCTCTTCTCAACCGTCGTCGAGAGCAGATCGACTTGTTCAGACAACTACAGACTCCTTCCAGACAGACCAGCTCCATCAGACACTCTTGACTCGTGCTGCAGCTGTCGCCTTCCACTCCGACTCGCTTCTCCTTCGCCGACTGACACCCCTCTACCGTAGCCCTTCCCTCACATATACAGTACCCTCCCAAACAAGTCGACCCGAATCCACATTCACGACCGCCCACACACGACGATCCGGGCCGAACTGTTTCAGCGCACGTTCCGTTGACGCAGATCAGTTGCTCGTCGCAGAGGTCGATTTCAGACGTGCAACTCTCGCCCGACGATTTGATTTTCAGGCAACTTCCCTCGTATACGGTATTCGGCTTCGGACAAACGCAGAATCCGTGCTGACACACGGTGTTTTCAGGGCAATCGCAGGTTGTAGAGTTGGTTTCGATGACTTTCAAGCAATCTTCTGCTTCCTGCGGTGCGTTCGGGCTGCAGAAACACGTTGATTTCTTGCAGATACCGTAATCTGGGCATTTTGAGTTACATTCGTCGCTTTCGTCAATTTTTCGAATTGCCAGACCCTCCGCATGGACGTGTTTGACCTTCACACATGATCCCATTCTTGCTACCGTATGTCTCGGGCAGCTACAGTAACCCATCGTGCAGAGTGAGCTCTTGGAGCAGATATCTTCGGGTCGGCACGCTTCCCGGGAAGACGGATGCGTTCGTAGGGCACGCAGCGTCCGCTCACTTCCATTGATTGTGCATTGCAAGTACAGTAACCCTTTACGCTACAGTATGACTCTCCAACGCATACGGTAGCCTCGTTGCACTCTTCTCCAGGTTGCGCTTCGATTTTGTGCGTTTTGAACATCGCTTCGCAGCTTCCCTGCTTCATTTCGGTGCCGCTGGGGCAGATGCAGGCTGCTACCGTATCGCCACAGACGGAGCCTCCTCTGCAGAGTTGTCCTTCACCGCAAGGTTCCCCGGGCTGCGAGAGGACGAGGCAGAAAGAGGCCAATTCCTGGTACGAGGCGGGACACGCGCACTTTCCTTGCAGACACTCCGCGCCGTCGGCACACAACTGCGCATCCGAGCACTTCGCCCCGAGTCTGATCACTTCTACCGTATCCCTGGATACCGTGCACCGCCCTCTGTAGTACAAGTAGCCCGTCTTGCATCGGCAAAAGTGTCCGACCGGCTCGAGGGCGACGCACTCGCTGTGGTCAGTGCACAACTCAAAGTTTTCGCAATTTTCGAGTGGACGCGCGTATCTGCGGATGTTCTTGTGTCTTCTTGTGTGTTCGTGACCACACACGCCGTTTTGTAGGAATGTTCCGTCTGGGCAGCTACAGTAGGACGAATGGCACTGCGAGTTTCCGATACAAACGCGCGCGTTTCCGCAAAACTCTCCTGGCAACGCGACGGAGAAATCTGACGTTTTCGCGCCGAGAGCCCAGGGTAGAGTGGGGTAACTTCCAAAGGATCGCTGAGGAAAGACGCCGGCTTGGTTGTTGTCCGGGAAAGGACCAGAAGGTCTTGACTGGAAGATAGTGGCGCCTTGATCAGTTGATTGAGGTCCCGTAGCGAAAGTGTTTGGTCTCGGTTCGAAGAATCCATTCGCCTGATTTGCCGGGGAAAATCCATCTGCGCCTGATTGGCTTGGACAACATTCGGCTGATTTGGCGGGAAAAATCCAGTTTGAGAACCAAAGAAATTTCCAAATTGTCCCGGCGCGCTTGTAGCGGGAAGCGATCCAAAATTGTTTGGAGTAGGTTCGAAAGTTGCAGCGGGTCGGAATCCGTTCGGTTGTGCTTGATTCAACGGAACGAAGTTTGTTTGGGTGCCTCCGAAGTTTCCGAACGCTCCTGGAGCGAAGGAATTGTCGACTGCGGGTCCTGAAGCGGCTTCTGAAGCGAAAACAGCCGGATTTGGGGTTTCTTCCTCGTGTTTCGGCCACTTTCCGAAAGGTCCGAATCCCAGCGCGCCTTTCTTCTCTTCAGAATTCGTAATCGTAATAGGTTCAGCCGGAGGGAGACAGAAATTGTTGCTGAACGTGTAACCGGCCTTGCAGATACAGTAACCGTTGTCGCAATAGGCGAATTTGTGGCAATCGGAGCTCGTGGCGCACTGGGGGCCGAAGGGGGAGCTGGCGCGTTCGCAGCGCCCGACGACGTTCGTCATTCCGTGAGTGCACTCGCACACGCCGCTCAACACGCCGCAATAGGAGTTCGCACAGCACTGCTGACCGCGTGTGCAGTCTTCCCCTGGTCCCGCAACGACTCGAGTCTCCTGTCGCGCTTGGGAGCAGCGCTTCCCGCCCGGACACGTGCAGACGCCGTTGACGCACTCGCCCAGCGGGCATTGTTCGCTGAGGTAGCACGGTTCGTCGATTCCCACTTTCTGCAGCACGCACTGGCCGTTACGGTAGACGTAGCCGGTGGTGCAGACGCATACAGTACCCTGGCACACAGCACCGTAGGTGGAAGCACCCTGCTGCATGAGATTCTGGAAGATTCGGTCGTTTTCGCGTCGCGGATACGCGTAAAAAGATACGGTAGTCTTCTTGTTGACGCACTTCTTGTTCACGTCGATAACTTCGTCTTCTTTACACCTACAGTAACCCTGCAGACACGTGGAAGCACCTGAGCACTGCCGATTGACGCTACAAGCGCTTCCGGCGAGACCAGCTGCACGTGCGTTGCACTGGCGCACTCGATTTCACCGAAGACGAGCGGTTGCGGACATGCGCACTTGTTCATGACGCAGATGGCTTCCCCGACGCAGTTCTGACCCTTGTTGTCGTCGCAAGAGCCTCCAGGATGGATACGGTAGAGCGCTCGCTTGCACAGACCCGCCTCCAACATTGTCTCGTCTTCTTTGCATCTGCAGACGTTGCGGAGACACGTCTGACCGTGCAGACAGTCTGAAGTCTCGCTGCAGAGACGTCTCAGCATCTGTCGTGGGTGGTCTCGCGCGACAGAATCCTCTTGAATCGAGGAGATGCACACGCCGTCGATCAATTCGGTTCGGTCGGGGCAAATGCAGATTCTGGCGAGGCAGACCGAGCCTCCGGTACAGACTGTGCCCTCCGTGCAGCTCTGTCCGGGCGCCGCGTTGGAGGTCCCAGCGATAACCTGCAGCGCCTGCTGGTCGCTCCCGACGCAGTGGTCGTCGATGATAATCTCGTCCTCCTTGCACGTACAGTAAGCCCCGGAGCACTTGGATCCGCCAGTGCAGATCTGACCGTCGATGCAGACCTGGCCTGGGCCGACCCTCACCGCTGGGGTACGGTAGTGATCGAGGAGGCACGGGTTGGGGGACTCATCTTCTTCGTAGAGCCTGTGGCCATGTTTGAGGGCTTCTCGCAGCGATCCTCGAAGATACGGTACGGGGCCACACACATGCATACCCGAAGCGGCATCTCGCTCCGTTGGCGCACGTTTCGCCCGATTGACAACTTTTGCCGGGCGCGACGATCTTCGAGACGCATCTGACGCCTTCGATCGCCTTCCCGTCGGTGCAGCGACACGCGCCGAGCTCACAGAGTGCGCCACCCGAGCAGGATTGGCCGTCGGAGCATCGGCCGCCAGGACGTTGCCGGCATCTACCGTAAGACTCGACGGAACCGTCGGTACACGAGCACGTTTGGCCCACACACGTCGAGCCTCCCTCGCAACGGTCGTTCTCGGTGCAGTGGCCGTTGATTGGCACAAATGCGGCGTTGCAGTTCTGAAAATAAGTTTGGATTACGGTAGAAATTAAGTTCTTGGGGGAACGTACTTTGCAGGGCGTCGTCGTCTCTACCGTATGCCTCGACTGTGTGTCTAAACACTGCTTTGTCGCGCAGAGACACAATCCGTTGACACACTTCGACCCCGCGACACAATTGACGTCTTCTTCCGCGCATTTCTCGCCGACTTTCGCCACTCGCGCGCGGCATCTCCCCTCCTTCATTACGTACTCGTCAAGACAGCGACATTCCCCCTCGTAGCACATTCCTCGGCTCCCTTCGCACTGAATCTGGTCAGGGAAGCACATGACGGAAGCTGTTGCTCTCTTCTGTCTCTTCAGGGTTACGGTATCTTCGGATTTCCTCACGCAGAGCGAATTGAAGCGCTGGAATCCATCGGGACAATCGCATTTGCCGTTGAGACAGAGCAGATCCGGCGGGCAGTGTGAGGCCGCCTTGCACGGGTGGTTGAGGCCGGCGGGCATGCGGATGCGCTCCTTGTGGATGCACTGCTTCTGGAAGAGCACCTGCGGAGGGACGCACTGGCAGCGCCCCGCGATGCACGTAGCGTCGCCGGCGCAGTGCTTCACGCAGACCATTCCTGGGTAGATGAAGTCTGAAAGAGAGAAAAGGGGTTCATGCGGGGAGAGAGAAGCGAGGATTTGAGAGATGGACGGTTAGTAGAGGAATGAAAACACGTATGAACTAGACTCAGCCACCCTCAGTCTTCAGTCTGCTGACCGTGAAAATCACAGACTTCCCAGATAGAGAAATCGCATTTCTCTTAGGTTGGCGCTGACCGCGCTACCGTATGCGCAAATAATGAAAACCACATGAAAGCGGGAAATTCATGCGAAACCGTACCTGAGACACAGGTCTGTTCGATAGCCCTCGATCCCTGCGGACAGATGCATTCGCGATCAATGCAACTTGTTCCCGAGTAGGCGGTCGTGCACTGGAGGTCATGCTCGCAGCCGACTTGGCCGGGATAGATTACTGTAACTCATGCTTGGGTCCCTTTTCGGAGAATTCAAGAAATTTACCTTTCTGACATCTTCCATTGACGTTCACGTGCGTCGAGAGACATTGACACGTCGGCGGGGAGGTGTTTCCGTTGCAGTAGGCGCCGATCATGCAATCCGTGTTCAGTCGGCACTGCACGCCGGCACCCGACTGCTTTCCGCCGCCCAACTGAAGCTTCATGTGGTTCGGTTTCCGAGTCGCAGGCTCCGGAGTAGTTTGGATCAACGTGGGTGGTAGAGTGGGAGGGTAGGTGGGCGCGAGAGTCTGCGGATAGACCGGGAAAGTCTGTTCGGAAGCCAAAGTGGGGAAGAACGGCGGCTGGGTTACGGTAGCGGTCGTATGCACAACCTCGTAGGTCTCTGGAAAGCACAAGATCAAGTGAAACCTCCGCTTGGTCGCCTACCGTATGTCGTTGGCTCAGGGCGATTCGTTGCGGCCATTTTCACGCAGAATCCGTCCATCAGATCGGTTCCCTCCGCGCAAACGCAAACCGGAATCGTTGGATCGCAGATCGAACCTTTCGTGCAAACCTCTCCGTTGTCGCACAGCTCTCCGGGACCTAAATGGAGCACATTCCGCTCTGCAGAAACTACCGTATACCTACCGACTTCCTGAGGCATCAGCTTCAGCACACAGCGTCCTTCGTTTTGCACCATAGGCTCCAAACACTGACAGCGACCGTTCACGCACGTTGAATGGAAGTCGCACTCGGCGAATTGATTGCAAAGCGCTCCGATTCCAACTACAAGCAACTTGGTGAACAGACGGACAGAGAAACAGACAACAAATACCCTTTTCAGGCACTACTGGGGCTACCGTAGTCGTAGTAGGGGGTTTCTGGAGACCAGGGGGCACCACACACCTTCCGCCGTGCTCTTCGAGTTCCCCGGGACAGAGACAAAGTTGCATGGGATAAGTGCATTCCGAGCCTCCGCCGCATTTCTCGCCGTTGCGACAACTTTGACCAGGCGCTACTTCGTCTAGACATGCAAAAAGTAGACCAGATACGAGTGCAAAAAGTGCAAAATTTTTTTTGAAAACAGCAAAAGTCCACGTATTCGTCATGAGACACGAGAGACATCAAATCTCATTTCTCACTTGACATGCAGACAATCAGACACCAGCACCATTGCGGAGAGAAATCCAATGTCATGCAAAACCGACTTACCGAGACTGGGCGAAGGTTGAATCGGCTGCGCTTCGGGTAAGAAGACGCTTGGGACGTTCTGCGGAGGCGCGGGAACGACGTAGGGCTTGTTGTAGTTGTTCGAGTTCATGTAATTGTACGAACTCTGCTGCAATCCCTGGTTGTAAGAGTTCTTGTAACCGTTGCTATTATGATTGTAGCCTCCGCCGGTCTTGTAATTCGTAACAGGACCAAAGAACGCGGGAGTCGGCTTCGGATTCGTTTCCGGTGGACTGTAGGGCGTCTGGTTGTTGCGCACACAGGACAGCGTGTCCAACTGCGCCACCGTGCCGTAAGGACAGAGACATTTTAGCGTCTCCAGATCGCATACAGTACCCCCGATGCAGCGTTCGCCCTTCGCGCAGCTGTTGTTCAAGATGGCGATGTTGAACGAGTTTGCGGAGGACGTAGAAGCGGTCGGGCTGCCGTACAGTTTGCATTGCTGATTGATAAAGTCGAATTGCATGTTGCTGGGGCAGAATTTGCGCTCCCAGAAGCCAATGGACCTGAATGCGTGTGTTATTAGGGTGGAAAGGGTGAGAGATTTACCCGACGCCGACTCCGTTGCATCGTAGGAACGCGTTCGGGTTTCCCGTGGGGTCTTCGGCGAGCAGAATGTCGCGATCTTTGTTGCATGGTTGGTTTTGGGTTGCGAAGAATACTGAAAAGTCGTTGAGAATGTTGCGAAACGAAGAGAGAAGAAGATGGAAATATACAAAATCCGTTTCGATCGCAGTACGAACATACGACAAGTCCAAGTTTAGAAGAACCAACCTGAGTGGGAGTGAGAGACGAGCGTGAACGCCAAATAAATCAGAACGAACAATTTCATTGCAAAATCATGAATAAAACAATCAAATCTGAAATTTCAACACCCAACGGATACGGTAACATCACGCGTGCGCGAGAGGGAACGAAGACAATGGCGTGTGCGAGGCCGGCGGCGTTGGGTGGAAGGAAGACGCGACCCTTGTGGTCACTGTGTTGACAAGTGCGCGTCTCGCGCGCTCGCGGCCATCAGCGGCGCTCTTCGCGACCGTGTTTGCGCAACAACAAAATCTCAAGAGGCCGCGAGCGAGTGAGTTGAGGTTACTGCCCGCCAGCGGCGCTCGATTTGGGAAAAATCGTGAATCGATGGAGTGGACAACCTCTTACAAAGGAGAAGCATCTCGCTTACACGAAAGTTGACTCATCGAGTGTGGAGATGAACACGAGCAGGGCCGATTTGTGATGACTGTCATCGGGATTGATCAACTCACGCAATGCAAAGAGCGGACGAGTTTCAAGCTCAAATGCGTAGAGAATCTAGTGTGAGGGCTGCAAAACGGCGACATTGGAGCGCAACTACAAGACTACAAGCGCTGCCAACGGAGTTTTGCCGCTAGTCAGAACTGATTAAAACTTTGGATTAATTCACTCAACATTCAATCCGTAAAACTTAATCATTTGTCTCACTGCGACCGGTTTATGTTGTTTCTTCAAAATAATGCAGATCGCAATTCAAACTGTTTCATCCATCACATCGATCGGACCCCACCTACCGTACCCTTGGTTGAAGGGGCAGACGTAAACGTTCACACAATGAGAGCAAATTTGTGTCGATTACCCGACCACACACACATATTCAGAAGCTCTATCGTCGTCTTCTCCTCATCGGGAAGAAGAGTCTTTCGTTCAAGTGTTTAGTCGTTTAGTCTTCTCCGTCACATCAACGACGGTGACCAAGTAGCCATCACCCCCCACGCGGCGGCAGGGGTGTTTGTACAGGAAGTTATGCGAACGTTGATGGCAGCGGTGAGTTGCGAGTGACAAAAAGAGATTCTCGAAACGCAAACACGAAAAAGAGCAAAAATACGACGCGGCGGTGTTCTGCTTCAACTGGATGACCGACAGTTGTCGTAGTTGAAAGTCGAGTGGACAGTCACGTTTCACTGATTCAGGCTCGAATTACACGCACGCGACAAGCGCGCCGGTGGACAAAGGGCGCTTTTGGTGCAGAACTGCTGTGAACACGAAATTCAGCCAAATGCTGTCTTCTAGTACCTTCGAGTCAGTCCTCGAAGTCGATGTAGCCACGTGTAATATTAAAAGTTGAGGCAACGCGGAAACGCAAATTCAACCCATTTATCCATAAAACCTCAAGTCAACCTACTCCGAAAATGGGATGAAACGGCGGTCAGTATTTGACAGGAACTAAAACGACGCAATTGGACAACAATACCCCCTATTATGAACACTTTTTGCGCAAAGAAACGCCGTGGCCCTCAACTTTCACCCTTGAATAACACGAGTCAGCTGAAGTGGCCACGGTACAACCAACACGGCTGTCATCGACGTCCGAAATGACTGAATTTTGAAAGAGACAACTCAAACAGTACGATTAGCCGTGCGCGGGTCGAAGATAGCCAAGCGAGAGGGTCAAAGTAAATAGATCGTCATCGTGGCGGAGGAAATGAGAAGGAATTAACAAGGAATTATAGGGACAAACGGATCGATTAGAACAAGTTTAGAATGCATAATATACGTGAGGAAGTTTAAAAATGGGAATTCGTTTAGAAATTCAAAAAAATCGTTTGCTCTCGTTCCAAACAGATTCAACAGAGCAAGGCGTGTAAAGTGATTCCAGTTTCCAGATGGATTCTAACGACTGCGGAAGCATTGTCAGTTGCATCTCTCGCTCGCCATGGAGGAGCCTCTCGCGCACTCATCATCGCTGTCGCTCGATTCGGGCTTTCCGAAACCCGTCGACCTCTCGCTCGCATGGTGGATCGCCGCGCATCCCGCTCGCTCGGTTGGAAACTTCGGTCGATTCGTCTTGGCGCGTAGCTGTGCTCCTCACTTTGCTTCCAAAGCTTTTCGTTAAAAGCGATAATTCTCTATTGTTTCTATCGTTTGCCGGGTTGAATTCGTAGTCATGTGTTGATCGCATGTTTTCTCATCCTCGATATTTTGTTTTCAGAGTTTCTAAGCCGGCTGGTTCATCATGGGTCAAAAGCAATCTGGATTTGGAGGAAAGCGCGGAGAGAAAAAAGGCGACGGCGATGGAGACAAGGATAAGAAGAGAAAGTACGAAGCTCCCATCCCTTCGCGTATTGGCAAGAAAAAGAAGCGCAGCAAAGGCCCCGACGCCGCTAACAAACTTCCTGCGGTTACCCCTCATTCTCGATGCCGCTTGAAGCTTCTTAAGCTTGAGCGTATCAAGGATTGTCTTCTTTTGGAGGAAGAATTCATTCGCAACCAGTTACGCCTGAAGCCTCAGGAGAAGCGACAGGAGAAGGAGCGCTCGAAGGTCGAGCACATGCGCGGCACGCCGATGGGTGTTGGCAGCCTGGACGAGATTATCGACGATCATCATGCGATCGTTACAACGGTACGTCGACATATTAATGATTGATGGGAAGTATTTGTATTATTTCGTTTTTAGAACCTTGGAAACAAATATTACGTTAACATTCTTTCAATTGTTGACAAAGACCAGTTGGAGCCTGGATGTTCAGTTCTACTGAGACACAAGAATCACGCAGTAGTTGGAGTCCTCGCTGATGATACTGATCCATTGGTTTCTGTTATGAAGCTCGAGAAAGCTCCACAGGTAGCGTTGTAAATGCGAAATACATATTTTAGCTTTTATTTATTGTGTAGGAAACCTATGCTGATGTTGGTGGACTTGACCAGCAGATTCAGGAAATTAAAGAAGCAGTGGAGTTGCCGTTGACTCACCCTGAGTATTACGAGGACATGGGAATCAAACCACCTAAGGGTAATTGGGCTAACATTATGTCGATTCATTCTTATCGTTGTAGGTGTGATTTTGTACGGTTGTCCGGGTACAGGGAAAACATTGTTGGCCAAGGCTGTGGCTAATCAAACCTCAGCAACATTCTTGCGTATTGTTGGATCTGAACTTATCCAGAAATATTCTGGCGATGGTCCAAAAATGGTTCGCGAGCTTTTCCGCGTTGCTGAAGAACACGCACCTGTAAGTCTGTCCCGTAATTTATGATATTTTTTGTTTTAGTCCATTGTGTTCATTGATGAAATTGATGCCGTTGGCACGAAGCGCTATGATTCCAACTCTGGTGGTGAGCGCGAAATCCAAAGAACGATGTTGGAGCTTCTTAACCAGCTTGACGGATTCGACTCTCGAGGAGACGTTAAGGTCTTAATGGCTACTAACCGCATCGATTCTCTCGACCCTGCGCTTATTCGTCCTGGTCGCATCGATCGTAAGATCGAGTTTCCATTGCCCGATGAGAAAACGAAGCGACGAATTTTCCAAATCCACACTTCGCGGATGCAACTTTCGGAAGACGTTGCGTTGGACGAGTTCATCAGCGCTAAGGATGATTTGAGTGGAGCTGACATTAAGGCCATGTGTACCGAAGCTGGATTGTTGGCACTTCGAGAGCGTCGTATGCGTGTTACCATGGAGGACTTTAAGAAATCTAAAGAATCTATTGTTCACCGTAAGAAGGGCGATTCTCCTGAATCGCTTTACTTGTAATTGTATCGTTCTTTTATGTAATTTTTCATGTTTTCAATAAATTCTTTTGTCATCTAGCACATGGTAACCTTATTTTAATTAATTCGTTATATCAGATCCAACTCATAAGAATTCTTCAGTTCAGTGAAGATGCACACACAAGCGCGACAAGCAGTAAATGAAGCACAACATGCGTTACGAGTTTTACGATGGAAGGCACAGAACAGACGGTCGTTCGCATTATCCCAAGAAGAAGAGTTCTAAAAGATATTCCGATCAAGGAATGTACATTCGACTGCTTTTCTTACCTCAGCTGTCTTTGGCGATCCAAGCCCTCCGAACGTCTTATTGTAGTCGATAGCTTCAGAATCACTTTGAACGTGTCGTTTGAACGCATCGATAAACGCGGAGACAGTGATGAATCGATCTGGAGTGGTGGGGAAGTCTTTGTAAGCAAAGGAAAGATCAGTCTTTAGATGATCCAAGGCACGCATGATGATGTCGCATTCGTGGTCCAAGCAAACAATCCAGCGATGCTCGTCGTCGGGACCCGGTAGAATAGGTTTATGTTCTGTATATTTTAGGTAGGTTTACGTAAATCGCTATCTCAAAGGAAAGCTTACCGCTAAGATGCTGAACAACAGCTGAAGTATTAATCTTCCCGTTTTGAAGAGTGGAAGAGCGAATTTCAAATTCATCATCAAATTCAAGAACTCCCTCGCGATACAATCCAACTTGAAAGCCCTGGCGACGAGCCATGTAGGGCTCTACACGACCCAGCAGTTCGCCCACGACCTAAAACACTAATTTAAAATGAAATGAATGTTTCGCTCACATCCGTCTTGTTTGTGAACTTCACTCCAATCTTCAGCATCGTTTTCAAGTCAATCGGAATCTTGTGAGTTTCCTTGCAGTTGAAGTTCGCACGGAAACGCAGCACATCGTTTGCGATCTCCCAAGGTCCGACGATCGCCGAGTACAGATCAAGGATTCCGTGACGGAGCGAAAATTCGACAATCGCAATTTCCGCGGGAATCACGTTTCTATCCAAATCGCCGTATGTCTGTACAGAGGCAAAGAGGAAGCGAGATCTCTTCACATCAGTTAGATCCTTCTGTCCCAACGAGAGAAGCCATCTTGTGATCTTCTCGAAATCAACTTCGTATTTGCCTTCGATAGACTTTGCAACTGGCACAACGTCTTCGCTTTCAACTTTAACGCTGCTCATATCGAACTCGCCGGCATCACAATCCTCGTCGTAGATGTCATCATCTTCATCCTCATCAGCGATAGCCATAGCCTTCCCCGACTTCTTTCCTTTACCATTCTTGTGGTTCGTGACAAGTTTCACATTCTGAGCACGTTTGTGCCACACCTATAAAAAAAATGGTTAAAAGAAACACTGCGAGCGAAGAAAGCATCCCTACTTTCTTCTCCTCGTCGGTCATCTTATTCCACAGTGGTTGAGCGCAGTCGATCATTTTTGTGCGAAGCTTCCCAAACGTCGCATTCAAGAAAACGCGATTCGATCCTTGGTAATCCTTCTTCTTCGTCACAGACTCGCCGAACAGCGAATTCGCAAATAGCCAGAATCCGGTCGGGCGCGAGGGCAGAAACGGTTTGTGTTTATCAGTCTTCTTGCGCTCCTGATTCCACGCGATCTCTTCATCAACCGATCCGTTGTCTTCGTCCAACGAGACGTTCTTCAGTGCGGCGGAGAGCGATTGCACTGGACCATCACTGACAATGTTCGCCGGCGTGCAATGGCGACTTGCTTCTGATTCCCTGGTCCCTTCTGAGGCTTTCATTCTTGTTGACGAGTTAGCAGCTGCACCGGACGTTAGCAACGGAGCGACTGACTGCGTTGAATGATCTGATGGGTTTTGTGCATTGCGACTAGACAGATGTGAACCACGTAGACTGCAATTGAGACAGAAAGTTCGAGAACACATTTATCGCAAATCCACGTCACTCCCGATTACTTGTCTCCGTCAAAATCAAGCACGTACTCACTTCGAACTGCATGCGGCGTCGTTTGCGACGCGTTCAATTCCTCGAAGAAGTATTCGCTACGCGTTTCGCTAACGCTGACATCGCTGGAGGTGCTATATTCGCTTCTAAAAACTATGAATCAGAGTTAACAGACCAAAAGGAGCTTACAATTCCGACCGAAGTTCATCGAATTCCGCTCTTAACGCTTGCAGGTTGCACACCGATGTTGTTTCGCCTCTAAAAAGAAAATTCAGTGCTTTACATCTTAATTCATGCTTACACATCAGTCGAAAGCTGGATTTCGTCGAGAAGAACGTCTGTGTTGCTATAGGAAGGCATCCGAGACGGAATTGTGGTCGAGTCGTTGTCGGTTACGGTTGACGTCGAGCCGACTTCCGATTTCTCCCAATCTGGAAGACTCGCCGATGACTTGGAAGACATTCGCAACAGCGAGTTTACGAGGCGCTAAAAGCGGAATCTGTACTGGTGGTTCCACATCCCAATCAGCCCAATTTTTTATCACATGACCAATTTCTTGCTTGATTTCGCAAATTATGTACTAGCGGCGAAGCAGCTAAGCGATTCCAAAACAGCGCTATCGTTCAGCGATTAGCTCGCTTTCTGATCTCCTTCATGCAAAAACAAACAAACAAGCAAACCGATACCTTTTCTTCCGTCTTTCCACCGAGGTGAACGAAATCGCCCGATCGCCACTTTGATTCGACTCAAAAGTGAGAGTTCAAAAATGCTCAACGTTGTCTGCGCCTGCTCTAGACGCGCACCCTCTCGCCTTTCATCGCGCTTGTAATCTGCCGTGTTTTACGTCCATGTTCGTCCGCGGATTACGCAGAAAACCTGTTCTCATCGCCCTCAAATTGATTTGTGAAAATCCGAAGTTGAACCAAACAGCCAGCCTTTCGATGACGCCACTGGCGACTTGTCGAACAATGGAAATACGTATTTTGATCAAAATTTGGTGATCGATCAGCTTGTTTGCATATATATAGCGCCTCCAGGCGCTCTACAGGAACTCCGCAACCTCGATTTGTGTGCTTTCACTCACTCGTGGCGTGGCCGTCGCGAAACGTAACCTCTTCTTCTCAAGGAATGTCCACTTTGTTTGCTTCCGATATCGTCACTGAACGCGCCCGCGCGCAACAGAACTATATTCCACTTACGATCCCTCTTCTCCTCGCGTGCGTGGCCTTCACCTGCAGCCGTGCCTCTCGGCTAATTATGCGATATTATGCCCGCGGCCCCTAATTTTCCGATGATTCTAATCCGCATCTCATTCAGTTCGATGAGGCAATGGCGTCCAGCATACGCGGACAGGATAAATGGAATGTTTCGCACGAATCGCTGCAGCACGAGAACCACACGAAGTGGCGAGGTGAGCGGATTTTAATTTTTCAGCTCGTGTTTATTGAAAACATAAATTGTGTGGAACGTTTCATCGAAATATTCCAGATCTCACAACGACCGAAAAAACCATCCACGTTCTCGAAATCACCCTCAAGCTTTTCGGAATCCTCTTCGTACTCTACGTCTTCATCTGCTCGCTAAACCTCCTTGCCGAAGCGTTCAAACTCATTGGTGGTCGAGGCATTGGGAACGTTATCAACAACAGCTCAATCATCAAGAACCCGATCTCTGCAGCCATCATTGGCATGGTGGTCACGCTGATTCTGCAAAGCTCCAGTACACTTATGAGCGTTATGGTTGGTATGATTGCCGGGAATTGTAAGCTGCATGAAATCAACCCTCCTACGGTCTATTATTTTAGTGATAACGGTTCACAACGCGATCCCAGTGATGATGGGCGCCGAGATGGGGAGCTCCATCATGAACGCGTTGATCAGTTTGACGCAAAGTGGTGACAAATTGGCATTCCGGAGGGCTTTTGCCGCAGCTACAATGAACGACGTGTACAACGTATGCTGTGTGTTCACGATTTTGCCGCTGGAAGTCGCATTTAGTGAGGATTTATTTTGTTTTTATCCTTTCTTGGAGGCTGGGGATACCAAGACTTCAAATATCATAAATAGCCTGATTGCTTACAGATGTAATTGAAAAACTGAGTGGAGAACTTGTGAAGCCGTTACAAGGAAGCCAAACGAAGGAAATTAAGACACTTCAATACCTCACAGACCCAATCGTGGATCGAATTATAAAAGTTGACGACGAAGCCCTTAGCCAAGCGAGCTTGGACACTTCTTACGCGACGCCGAAGTCCTTTATCCATCGATGTGTCGATGAATACAATCAACCCATATTGTTCTGTGGGTTTCTACCGTAATCTCCATCTTGGAATCGAAATCCTAGGTCCGTACGAGCACATATTCGCCTATTCCGAATGGTCCGACACGACGATCGCCATCGTCATACTCATAGCCACGATGGTGTGCTTGATCTTCTGCCTCGTCGGTACCGTAAAGCTCATGCAATCGCTCCTCGCGGGAAGAGTGGCCGTGATGGTTCGAAAACTGCTTGACAAGGATTGTCCGGGAATTCTCAGTTGCTTCACTGGCTACGTGGTGATGGGTTTCGCTTGCATTGTGGTCATGCTGGTTAGTTTCGTTCTGTCGTTGTCCTAAATATCGGTTCTTTTGTAGATCCAATCGAGTAGCGTCTTCCGCTCAGCGCTGAATCCTCTCGTCGCCATAGGAGTCGTTACTCTTGACCGCATGTATCCTCTGATCATTGGAGGAAACATCGGAACGACTTTCACTGGAATTCTGGCCGCGTTGTCAGCGGATTCGAAGAAGCTTCAAGTGTAAATGATCATTTTGAGCTCAAGCGCACTAAAGAAGCCTTTCAGTTCCCTTCAATTCGCCCTGAGTCAAACAATCTTCAATATTATGGGAATGCTCTTCTTCTATCCGATCCCAGTAATGAGGAATATTCCCATTTACCTTTCAAAGCAGTTTGGAAACATCACTGCAAACGTATGTCCGGCTTAGATGATGCGCGGTAAATTCATAATTTCAGCATCGATGGTTTGCGTTGGTCTACATTTTCTCCGTGTTCCTCATAATACCAGGCGTTTTACTCGGCCTGTCATTCGCTGCAAACTGGATCATGTTCACTTTTCTCGGCGTTGTTGTTGGCTTGCTGGCGCTCATTGGTCTGATCAATCTGATGCAGACTAGAGCACCAAAATGTCTTCCCTCGTCGCTGAGGGATTGGACATTTCTTCCCTCGTACTTGCGATCGTTGGATCCATACGATCCTTTCATGGCCAGATTGGGTGCGTGCATGCCGTGCTGTCGAACGTGTTGCCAAGGTAGAGGGTCAGAAGACGTGAAAGACTCTCATTCTACAGTAATCTCTGATTCGACCTCATATCAAAAGGCGATGCGCGAAAACGCGATGGAAAAGTGGATGCGGCTGGCGAAGAACACACAGGTTTAATGTACATATGAGCGCGAAAAAGCTTTAAACGATAAATGTAAATCCAATCATCTTCGCTTTCTGCCTCTCGTCCTGCTATTACTGGAGCAACTGCGCTCGCTTGGCCCGGAGCTTCCGACGCCACGTTTCGGACTCGGAGGCGCCTTCTTGGGAGTTGAAGCCTTCGGCGAAACTCCGATTTCGCGAATTCGGATTTTTGGAGTTTTGCTATTCTTCTTCTTGTTGTTCTTCTTGCTACTTTTCTCCTTTCGCTTCTTCTTCGACTGCGCATCGTCTGGTGAGTACTTCTTCAACCCAGCGACCACCGTGGAAATCGGAGGGCGACTTTGCGGGTGGGCGATCCAACACGCTTCCACGATCTTCACAACGTCTTTCGGCGTGTCGGCGCGCATCACAAGACGGAAATCTGGTTCGTGGATCTGCAATCATAATTTTTGAATGAAAACTAAGAAACCAATCAATCTCACTCGTTTCTGCAGATCAGCGGTGGTAAACTCCTTGTAGGGAATCTCTCCATCGGCGAAAACCTCCCAACAAAGGACTCCATAGCTCCAAATGTCAGCCGTTTGCTCATAGAGGGCGGTACTGATGACTTCCGGCGCCAGCCAACGAATCGGAGCCTTTTCATTGCGATCCATCACGTGCGTCTTGCTTTTGGTCGACAATCCAAAGTCGGAGATCTTCACGTGGTGATTCTTTTTACTGATAAGGCAATTTCGAGCTGCTACATCACTAAAAGGTTGTATTTAAGTTGGCGCAATCTTTATTGGGTTCATTTACCGATGAATACAACCATGCTCGTGGAGGTAACTAAGGCCACACGCAGCTCCGTAGCACATTCCAGCCTTTTGTTTTGGCGTTATCTATTCAAATGAAAAAGACCATTTGAGTCACAATTTAGGTGAGCTCACCGAACCGATTCCCTTCTTCAAATAGCTGTCCAGCGCTCCTCCACCCACAAACTCCATAATGATCATGACGGGTTCCTTCTCCGCTGCGACTCCATAGAAGCGAACGATGTTCCTATGTTTGTACTGGCGCATTAAGCGCGCTTCACGCATAATCTCCTCGATCTGCTCCTTGCTCACGTCGCCCTTCGACTGCTTCACTGCCACGCGCACTTTCTTTTCATTGGAGACCTGCAGAACGCCCAGATGCACCTCTCCGAAGGCGCCTTCGCCCAACTTCTTCGTCAGCGTGACCTGATCGTGGCGGAGTTCCCATTCCTGACGGTGCACAGCGCTGAGAGGGATGACTCCCTGCTTGGAAAGGACGATCGACTGCGTCTTGTGCTGCCGGATGAGATCGCCCACGTATGACGCGTAGTGGAAGCCATCAAAGGTGCATCCGCGTGGAGAAGTCGTCACGGGGAAGTTGAATCCTTCTGACTGCCACCTAACTGACATGCACACCTAAAACCACTGAAAACTAAGGGAAAAGAAATGGAATTACCTTCTTCGCTCCCCCGTCATCGGATTCTTCGAGACGAAGGAGATAATCTCCACTTTTCGAAAGGAGTTTCAGCGCGTCTTCAGCGGGCAGAAGGCCGTGATACCAATCTTCCTTAGCGAGACCACGAAAAGTTGACGATGATTCCAGGACGTCCTCGACGACTTCTTCGTCCGAGGAGGACGCAGACGACGATGATTCCGACGACATCTCAACAACTGGAGACTCTGAATGATCGTGGATCACTTCGCTGAAGGAGGAACGGAGCGAACCTTTTGCAGAGCGACTGAATTCGGGTTGGCAAACTGCGTAATGAGCATTGCAAGGAAGAGGTGTGTCTCTATATAGCGTGCAGCAAAATCGGTCTAGACGAATCAGTACAGAGGAATCCGTGGAGTCCGGTCATTAGACCCAAAACTAAGGAACACAGTAAATTTTGGTTAGAGCAGCGAATCCGAAATTCCAAAAATCGTTAGGAAAACCCTGCGGGCGCACCTAGCTAGGCTAGAGCCTAAAATATGAGCCCAAAACTAAAGCTTACTCTATGAAGCCACAAAAGAGGTTCAACGCTGGTTTGTCATCACGTCAGTTTATTGTTAATTCTGTTAGGGATTTATATTTATGTCACTTTTGTTATGTCAACTGGTATTATGTCAATTGACCGGACATGCATCGCAAATTGTCCTCATCCGTAAGCATTTTCATTAGCGCTGTTCTTATTCACATGAGTAGTCAGCTATGTACATATGCTTATCCGCGGCGACGGTCTGCGTCGATGCCGACCGCATTCGCGAACATTCGCGACGTCCGCCGTCTTGTTCGCGACGTTGCTCGACCGGCTGATGCAAGTCCGCGCGCATTCGATATCGCGGTGGTCGCGCCGAGGATCCACAACTTATTGCAATATGCTGCTCCGCGGTAGTTTTTCAGCTTTAATGATTCCCCTCGGCTTGGATTCTGTTGTAGAGTTCACATTCTCCGTTCCATCATTTGATGTTGTCTCTCGCTTCAAGCGTGACGCGATCCGATTCTAGGGTCTCGCGACGATCTTCCTCGGAAAATTCCGCCAGTCCCTATTATTTAAATATTATTTTTCTCGTTGGCATCGCGATTGCTTGTCACTGCGCGCAATTGTGATTTTTGGCTTCGCGAACGCTCGGCTTAGGTCTTTGCGTCATAATGAAACGTTGTCGGTCTTCCGCGTGTTGTTAATTCTTGAATTTAACCGTTCTGTTGGTTTCCCATTTGTTCCATTGGTCGCTTTTCAATTAATGTTTCCATTTCAGTGTTAGAGGATGGTATTAGCTGATTTGGGCCGCAGTATTCGCAATGCGATCGGCAAACTTGGCCAGGCGACGGTAATCAACGAGGATGTCCTCAACACGATGCTCAATGAGATTTGCTCGGCTCTGTTGCACGCCGACGTGAACATCCGCTTGGTGAAGCAGTTGAAGGATAATGTCCGGTAAGCACGGTTCCATTGATCGGCGAAGCTCAACAATTCCTCAATTTAAGCAAATCAATCGATTTCGAAGAGATGGCCGGTGGCATTAACAAACGGCGATTGATTCAGCGCAGCGTTCTCACTGAGCTGATGAAGCTCGTTGAGCCTGGCACGAAACCGTATCAGCCAAAGAAAGGACAGGCCAACGTTTTCATGTTTGTCGGTCTTCAGGGAGCCGGTAAAACAACGACATGTACCAAGGTAGAGCCTCGCATTGTTCTCCGTGTCGCCAATCACAGAATGAAACCTTTCAGTTGGCTTATTACTACCAGAAAAAGGGCTGGAAGACGTGTCTCATCTGCGCGGATACTTTCCGTGCCGGTGCGTTCGATCAGCTCAAGCAGAACGCTACAAAAGCGCGCATTGCTTTCTACGGAAGTTACACCGAGATCGACCCTGTAGTCATTGCGCAGCGAGGAGTGGAAAAGTTCAAGCAAGAAGGATTCGAGATTATCATCGTCGACACCTCCGGTCGTCACAAGCAGGAAGCTTCTCTCTTCGAGGAGATGATTCAAGTCTACAATGCCGTGGTAAGCAGAGACAATCTCGGTATCCTTAGAGTGTAAATCGTTTTCCAATTCTGCAGACTCCCGACAGCACCGTGTTCGTTATGGACGCGTCGATTGGTCAGGCTTGCGAAGCTCAAGCACGCGCTTTCAACGAATCTGTTGATGTCGCTTCGGTGATCATTACAAAGCTCGACAGTCACGCAAAGGGTGGTGGAGCTCTTTCCGCGTAAGTCACAAAACACGCAATTCTAAAACGCAACTGAACATTTCAGTGTTGCGGCAACTGGAAGTCCAGTGTTGTTCATCGGTACGGGAGAGCATATTGACGACTTTGAGCCGTTTAAAGCGCAGCCTTTCATTCAAAAGATGCTTGGCATGGGCGATATTGAGGGACTCGTGCAGAAGGTGAATGAGATGGGCCTTGAAGACAACGAAGAGCTCATGAAGCGCTTAAAGCATGGATTGTTCACTCTGCGTGATATGTACGAACAGTTCCAGAACATCATGAAAATGGGACCTTTCAGTCAGATTATGGTATGCTGCTTTGCATATGCACATCTAGTATTAACTGACGATTCTAGAGCATGATCCCCGGATTTGGGCCGGAATTTATGACCAAAGGAAACGAACAAGAGTCAGCATCAAGACTCAAGAAGCTGATGACCATCATGGATAGTATGTCCGACATGGGTTAGTTGTGATGCGTTTTGCTAGAGCTAACAGCTGCTTTGTAGAATTGGATCACCCTAAAGCGAATGATTTGTTCCACAAAGAAATGTCCCGAGCATCTCGTGTCGCACGAGGCAGCGGTTCCTCTGTCCAAGAAGTGAAGGATCTGATGTCGCAGTACAAAAAGTTCGCTGATATGGTCAAGAAGATGGGTAGCATGAAGGGTCTGTTCAACGGAAAAGACATGATGAACCCTAAGAACGGAAATCCGCAACAAATGCAGAAGCTCAATCAGCAGATGGCAAAAATGATAGATCCGAGAATGCTGCAACAGATGGGAGGCATGGGCGGTCTACAGAATATGATGCGTCAGCTTCAAGGCGCTGGAATGGGTGGCATGCCAGGAATGGGTCCAAGTGGACGATTTAAATAACTTATAGTGACTCACCCGTTTTAAATAGTCCATATGTCTATTATTTGTTATTGTACGATATTCCGGCTGTATTATATTATTCTTATTGTTAGAGATGTTCCTTCAACTAAATTTTCGCCATGGGAGTGGGGTTATTACTCGCCCGCGCGCGTGAATGCAGCTGCTGTCCTGCAGCAGCAAGCACGGACAGGTCAATCAATGCGCCATACAAGAAGATTAGAAATAGAAACAGAGTAATTAGCGGTTATGCGTGACCGCTCCCGCGCCCAAAATTCAATTATTCCGACTCGCCTTGCATGTCGCCAGGTACGCGCACTCGTTTCGTTCCTTCGTATCGCAACATTTCGCTTGTTTTCTCGCTATAAATCTCCTAATAGCATCCTGTTTTCCTCGAACACCAGACTCTTTTCATGCATACCTAACAGCTAACGCGTGTATTTGCTTTCCCGGCGCTCTCGTCTGTTTGTTTGTAATGTAATTCGACCACTTAGGTTTGAGTTAATGAGCTCTGGCGATGTCATCTTCTTCTTGACCTGCGGTCTGCGTGATAATTCACTCTACTGCAGAGCTGTGCGGCTGTTTATCGCGCGCGTAGTGAAATGTTCGAATCCACTCGGAAGAATGGTCAGTTTGGTGTTTTGAGAGTTTTTCCGTGTTTGCCGTCTTTATCAGTTGGAGCAACATAGCGTGGCGGTTGCACTTGAAGCGACGCCAGAGATCAAATGTTCGAATCGAGATTGTAAATTAATTATCACGTTTTGAGCGATTTTCTTGACGTTGTAAAACGCATGCATTGGAGCTTCTCCTGCGCGCTGACAAAGACGTCATTGCATTTCCCCAAGGGACTCGGCTTATTAGCGTTTTTTGTTCACCTAATCAGATCGGATTGTTTCAATTATTTCACGCGATTCACGCCCTTCCGCCTTCCGCCTTTCGCACCCGCTCTTCGCCTCCACTAATTAACGCCACGGAATCAAAGCGCCGTCGATCAAGGACGCTCTTCTCGCGCTTGCTCGCGCAACGTCGTTTGGTTCTTCGCGCTTAATTATGCCAAGTGGGAAAGAGGGGGAGAGGGAGTCGCGTCGCCCTTGTGCGCGACGCCAAGTAGCGACAAGCGAACGAGAGGCTAACGGTCATTGTGCGGGTGAACGACGACGGCGTTCTTTGTTTATTTGCATAATTATTGGCCTTGCATAGGAGCGTGCCGAAAGGGAGTGCGGGCGGGGTAATCGCCAAGTGCGCGACAATAAGGTCAGTTTGCTGCCGGTCTCGAACCTGTGACCGTTTGCGTGAAAAGTCATTTCGACTATTCACTTCAGCGCACTTTTCTGTCCCTCGCTACGTTTAAGAGTACTTTTAGAAGAACGGTAAAGCTTGATTGTTAAAGCCTTTTTAGTCTTTAATCTCACGCTGAAAAATTGCGGGTTTTAATTGTCCTTCCCTCGCGTTTGGGACTCTAAAAGTTGGGTTCAGCTCATAAAACGAGTCTGGAGAACGTCTTTGGGTGTTTCTAATTGACGACGAGCAGTTTGAACTTCCTTGAAAACCTGACGGCGACAACTTTCTACGGCGACGGCGACGCTTTCTCTCTACAGTAATCCGCATCTTTTGTCCTACAGTTCGTTGTACGTGAAACGCTCCCTGAAACCGCCGTTCACTGGTTTCATCGCAACCAAACTCGGCTCTCTTTTTCATCAAAAGCTTCTTCGCGCACCGCTAATCCGGCGGATCGCACGAACTCTTACGTGATTGTCTTTAAGCTCCTCGCTCGCCATCCGCGGAATGAATCACGCAATTCCACGACTCTCCTGAAGCCACAAATCTTCTCCACGCACGACATCCGCGGTGTTCGTGAAAATGTTGTTTTCTCCCTCCGAGTTGACGTTTGTACCAATTTTTCTTCACCGGCGACGCCGTCGTGGGTGGTAGGAGTCCGTTTTCCGGTCCGCTTTCCGTATCCCCCTTGGATTGCGGCTCGCTCGCCGGGTGATAATCTCTCTGTCGGCGCCATTTCCGCTGCTGGCGTGCCGCGGTGATGATGGAAATGAGATCAGTTAGCGACGGATGAGACGAAAATGGCGTCGTGTTGCTTAGGAGTGGTCGTCTTGCGCGAAAATATGAAAAAATGATGCCTCGGCTTCAGCACGATTCTTACTCAGCTGTTCATGGGCTGACCATCCGCGCCGCACGTCGTTTAATTGGGCGAAACCTTTTTTTCGCGGCTCGAATTGCTCGGAGGAACGCGATTTTGCAATCATTTTACACCGCGAAATTGAGGTTGCAACGAGGAAGTCGTGTTGGTCCAGAATATTCTGTTAATCGTTCATTTGCTACCGTAATCGTCAGTCTTCACAGATCTCACACGGTCTTTGACTTTTGTTTGTAAATGTCGCAGGTTCGACTTTTCTTAGAAATCTTATTTTCAAAGGCCAGTGCGCCATGTGTGTTTTCTGTCGAAAGGTTACGCGTTGAGTGCGCTGCGGATGTAACTCTGTTCGGATGTTTACCCTCCGCAAAGCGTCATAGAAATCCGAGTGTCAGATTCTGCTATTTTCTGCTCCTATCTGAGCGCCAATTCTCGCTCCGCCAGAACTGCTTTGCGGAGGAGCTCGGCTCAAACGCTTTTTCCACCTCTTCTGGATTCAAATTATGTTTTTCCTACCGTAATCACCGCTCTTTTGACCCGAATTCGTTTCTTCGAATCACATCACAAGCTTTTTCGCTTTGTTTTTGTCCCGATCGCTCCGTTCGTTTCCGCTTCGCGTCGCCGGAAGGAGTTCCATTAGCGCCTCGCGTTAGTGCGCCGTGGAGTGGAGCGCAAGTGTGCATTAAACCTGTTTATTACAGAATGTTTTCCGAAAAAAGAACCTCGGATACGATGCTTCACGATGCGCCTGTGCCGAACGACATCACGATGTACGATATTTCGAGTGATCCGCCGTCCACCATCTCCGCTGGAAACATGGTTGGTTATCAAGCCGGTTCTTTAATTATCCTCATATTCGTTTGCTAGTCCGCAGCAGTGAGCGGCGCGCGTAGCTCAAAGGTAACTGATTCTTCGTGCGGCCATCTTTGGTTGCCGATATATTTGTTTCCGTGATTTGTCATGTGCTACAGTAATCGTTTCTTAGAAGGTTGCCGCTGCGAATGCCTCAGCCCAACGTCATCCACACAGCTACAACCACCGCCACAAGAAGTTCCCGATCAACTACGTCATCAATCAGAACAACAAACTCCCATACTTTGACAACGAGGGACAGGAGAGCCTCAATCGCAAAGCCTCGACCGGCACCCTCAATCGGCTTATTCTCGTCGCCCAGGCACTCGAGTCGGAAGTCGACAATCAGAGGAAGAACGACGTCAACGGCGGCAGAATCGTCTTCACCATCCGCACCGCTAATATGGTAAATTCCTTTAATTCCACCAGTGCACTGGACGAAAATACGCTTGTAGATCCTCTTAATCCTTGTCAACACGCTGATCCTCACAGGCGTGGGGCAGTACAATCACAAGAACGGCGGGCGCCACTCGCTGATGCTCACTTTCGACAAATGGTACTACAGGGCGGCGATGAATCTCCCCGTCAGCTTCCAGGAGATGCGCCTCACGGGTCAGTACTTTGCGGTTACCGTAACCATGACCCTGCTGCTGGGGACACTGCTCCAACAAGTCCTTCATTTCTGCCAATTTCGCTATTCAAGGCTAATGGTGAGTAAAACAGTTTTCTATCGAATTACAGTAACCTTCACTTCAGTGCATGTGCTACTCGTTCGGCTCAGTTCCTTTCGCGCTCTTCGTGTTTGGTCTCGAAATGCACTACAGCGCGTGTCCATGGCTCACCGACTTCTACCGTTCGGAGCTCCTGCGTAAGGACTACAACTCCGTCGAGCCGTACTTCGACTCCCAGTGTGGAATCAACGGATGGGCGCTGGCGGGAGTGAGTCAGCGCGTTACGGAAATGACGACATCCAAATGTTTCAGATCTTCTCGCTTCTCTCGTGCGGCCTGTTTGTCAGCGAGGGACTCATCTGTGCGTTCTTTCGCCCGGAGACCAACAACCACATGGGCCCCGGCAAGACCGAGCCAATCACGGTGCTCTAGGTGCGGCGAACTCTGGAAGAGGAGGAAAGAGATCTCGGTGGAAATACTGGAATTTGTAGATTTTATCAGAGTTTTGTGATAAACGTCTATGTTGGATATTGGTGGCAACAAAATCGACTTTATCTGGGGAGCTGAGCGGAGTTTCGAGTGCTAAACACGATGGTTTCGGGTTTATCTCTCTTGTTCATGTAGTTGAGGACGGCAAGGAGCACCACGAAGCCTATGAAACACGCGCAAACGATGATGGCAACGAGCGCAGTGAAGATTTGCCGGTTGAAGCGGTCGGCGACCAGAAGACCACCGTAGACCACGGAATCCTCGATCTCCTTCAGCCACGGCTCCTCCTCTCGCTCTATTCTGTAGTTTCCGTCTCTGCAAATGGCCGCTTGCAAAGCGGTCGACTGCAGCTGCCTCACCTCTCTATGTGTTCATTCCAAAAGTAGATCGCCTCCGTCTTGTAGTATTTCTGCGCGCCCGAGAGCTCCAAATCCTCGTTGTAGTCGATCAGGTAGTAGCTCGGGTAGATCGGCCACTCTTCGCTGTCGACGCCGTTAATGAAGTCGGTGAACGTTTTCGCGATGCTCGCGCGCACGGCGACGTCCGTTTCGTCGAGTTCGCCTTCTTCGTAGCCAAACAGGTATGTCTGAATCGCGTCCGCATGAGTTTAGCGACGCTCTGGGTGCTTACGATCAAATCGTCGTGCTTGCTTTCCTTTCTCAATTCCTTTCGCGGAGAAAACTCGTATAAACGACTTGTGCCGCCAGCCTCGGCGTTCGACTTCGCGACGTTCCACGCGGAGCGAAAGTAGTAAACGTCGTTCTTCACGTTCCGCGCTTTGCTTACTGCAATGATTACAAGCTAACTGGGCTTAAAATCGCTTCGCGCTATGATCTTTTCTCCCGTGATCAACGATTTTGCGATGCGTCGCGTACTTATCATCCCAAAACCGGCCTTTTCCTTCAATCAACCTTCTCCTCACCGTCTGCGTATTCGTTGATGCAATCGGCGGTCGCCTGAGTCAAATAGCGATAATTCCGTTCCTTGGCGACAATTTCGCAATAGAACCTCAGCTTCTCCATCTCCACAGTGTCGTTCTGGACATTCAGGACTAATTCGTTCTCGTTCCCGCTGCACCCGACCATCAAATTCGTGCCGGATTGTTTGCCAAGAAGATAGTCGATCGTGCCAGGGAGGACGTGGTCGTCGAGAACGTTGCCCAGGAAGTAGTAGCCCATCGCCTCGACGTTCAACTGGTACTTGACGAGCTCCTCAGCTGAGTAGTTCCGCAGGCAGGCGACCGTCGCTTCTGCCTGCACGAAATCCGCTAAATCGGTATCGGAGTCGGCGCAGCGCGCGGATTCGGCGAACGCGCGCGAGGAATGCGCGTTGCGGTCACGGTAGATTTCGCCTTGGAGATCGTAGCCGCTCATCAGAACCGCCTGGTTCAAGAGATTGCGGTAGATCGGCGAGAGAAGTAAATGGTAGGCGTTCAGGGCACCGGTGTCGTGGCCGATCAGGGTTGTCGCGGCGGGGTCACCGCCAAAGTAGTAGATCTCTTGAGCGACCCACTGAAGCGCTGCGATTATATCTGAAAGGACAGAATTAGCGCAGAGGGAATTGAAAGGTTACCAAGGAGTGCAATGTTGCGAGCAGCGGATGAGTCGCCGCCGGGAACAAGATTGATATTGCCGAGGACCCCGAGACGATATGATACGGTAACGACAATCACATTTCGATCTTCGCCGAGGAAGTTTTCAATCTGGAACATGAGAAAGTCGGGCAATTGATCTGCCGTCTTACCAAGACGTCATTCTTGAAGCGCGAAGTACCGTGGTAGCCTCCATGCACGTATACCACAACCTTGCAGCCCAGTGTGGTGATGCAATTCTCGTTTGTGAAGACATTGAGGTACAAACAATCCTCCGACTGATCCTCCGCGGAGATTTCGGTGCTTTCGAGTGACGACGCGAAGATGCACGACTTGGCGTTCTCCTGTGCCGGTCGCACTTCCTCCCACGCTTGAATCTTCTGCGGAGGTCGGAAGCGGAGCTCATTGACTGGAGGTTCCGCGTACGGTATCCCGAGAAACGCGTAGCCGGAGCCCAATTCAGAGCCTTCTATTGGTCCAGTGCTGAAAAGAGCTAATGGATTACAGGTGATTGCAAGTTGGAGACTGACGACAAGGTGATTTCTCTGGAATGAGTTGGAAATGCGAAAAACAGTAACAGAAGAGTCGATATGTGAACATGACGGACACCTAACTGATCGGAGCGAGCGAGCGGCTGTTATTGCGGATGGGGATTATGGTAATCGAGCGGCGATGGTGGAAAGCGAGTCAGTTTGAATATAAATTAGTCTTGAGTTGATTGATTTTGTGAGAGCAGACTGTTCTCTGTGGTCAGACAATGCTGAATCTCCTGTAGCGTTATGTCCACGGCGTAACCACGAGGATATTGTGGCGGTCAGAATCAATTATTCTATTTTTTAATCTACCTCAAATTCAATAATCCATAGTAAACAGGCGGTACCGTAGTAGGTGGTAGTACGGTAGTTGTGGTCAAGATGAGACCTCTGTTGAACACATTCGAGAACCACGAACTGAAAAAAGGAAACCAACCGTCCATCTGACGACCACTTTGAAGTGATTTGATGTCAAACGAGAAAATTCGTTGCGTTAAAAGTCCGTTTTTGACGTCACCCGCTCGATTATGATTTATGGAAATTTGAATATTTGAATTTGAAGTGCACTGGAAATCACTTTTTGTCCCAACGTTTCGCAATTCCCAAGCCGCAGTTTGTTTGTTTGTTAGTTTGTACATTGTAGGAGCAAAGCAGGTATTTGAGGAGCGTTTGACGGCGATTTGAATCTATCAATTCAATGCAGATGCTTCAGATAAATGCGTCCTTCAGGACCAAGAACAAGTCAGTCTCTCGCCTTGAGCCTCTGCCCGCCTGACAGGCCGGCATCCACGCCTTGCGGGTTAGACGCAGCCTCGCACTCCTTATTTATATCTCTCGAACAATCAATCTCAGCGATCACAATTACAGTAGACTCTCCAAAATTACGGTATTTACAACAAAACGCAAATCTCAAACGAGCGAATCACTTTCGTGATGTCGCACCCGTGCGGAGGAGGAATGCGACGGCAGCGACGCGTTCCTCAACAGCGTCGACCGCTCGCCGTCGCTACTCGGAGCTTCTTCGTGTGTGGGCGACGGAGTCAACCGCGATCTCACCGACGCGAAGAGATCGGAGCTGAGTTGCGGGGGTACGGTAGGTCTTGCCGCTGCCTCTTCGGTCTCGCTATTGTACTTCTTCCATTGAGCGATTCGCGTTCGCGGACTCGCGTTCCGTCGGAAAGCGCCGTCCTGCGAACTTTCCGTCCTTCTAAATCTGGAAATTTCTTGAATTTTCGGAAATTGCGGAGAATTGAACGATTACTTGAAAGCGGGAGATTGGGAGTTGATTCGACCCTTTGCGCTGTGTGGAGGCGACTTTCCGGCGGCGATGTCGCGTCCGCGCGATTCCATCAGCAGGTCTACCAGCAAATCCACCTTTTTGTCGATTTTTTCGATCTGAAGTGACGCTGGATTACGGTAGAAAGCAATGGAGGCACATACGCTTCGCTCCACTTTTATTACTCGGGTTGCGAGCGACACTTTGAGGTCCTCTTTGCTCGGCTGCTTCCCGACGATCTGATCGAGCCTGAAACGTTGCTAATGACATAATGATAAAAGCGCGTTCGTGGAGCTGTTCTGTCGCGTGTCCTTCCAACCAGCGCTTCGCTTCGCCTAGATCCTCCCTCACCTCTGCTGCACGTGTTTGACTCTCGCTTGGAGGTCGACGTGTCCCGCGGAATATTGCTCGATCACGTCCTTCACGTCGTACGGTTTCAGCGCCTCCTTGAATTTCTTCCTCGCCACCAGCAGCTTTATCCTCCGGATCGCGCGGATCGCGTTCTTCACCACCGGCGTGTACTCGTCAAGGGTGCGCGGCTGAATCGAGGGCATCTCTTCATCTGCAACGTTGCAAACAGATCAGCATCGAGCTCCTGTTCGTTGCGAGACCACCCGACAAAGAGATCTCTGTTCGTCATGCCGTGAGCAAATGAAAGATTTGAGGAAAGGAGAGTCGGAAGACAGCGGTGTTAGCTCTACACAAGCAGCACTGTCGTGTGCTTCACGTTAGGCTCTACGATGCATGCGAAACAAGACAACAAACAGTGACGTTCAAGCACGTGCAAAAGAGTGCTGCTGGTTGGGATGCCAGACTGTTAGTGGAAGAATCGATCGAGGATCCTGCGACCTTTTTGCCGCCGCCTTTCGGAGCGTTCGCATTGAACTACAAATCACACACACACACACACACATCCCCAACAGACCTCTTCAGATTCGAAATAGCAGAGGCCCCTTCGCTGCTCACTTTGCAAGCGCTATAATTCGTAAACAATCCAGAAAACGTGTTTCTTTCAAAGAGGCAACGATCCCTCCCCTTCGCGCATCTTTCAAACGCGCCGTTATTCAACTGACCGACTTTCCCTCAAAATGCCACTCTCGACATCCCAAGCAGCAGTGTTCGGAAAACAGGGTGAAAGTTGACAGATCGGTAGAAGCGGAAAGGAAAGGAGAGAGAGATTAAAAATCAAAGTACCAAAATAGGAATCGGTGTTGGAACGCCGATGGTGTGACGCACAAGAGCTGAACTGACCCCAGATGGACGCGTCGCTGTCAGCCTTGGCGGCGGCTGCATCCTTCCGCTGCTCAAGCAGTTGGCGCTGCCGCATCCGCGTACACCACTCGTACAGCGGCGCCATCATCAGGTGGTAGTCGCCGAACACGCGCTCCAACGCCAATTCCGGTTGGTTGACGTCGCCATCCGCATGCTCCTCCTCTTCGTCCTCGTCTTCGTCCACATCCTCGTCATCCTCCTCCTCTTCCTTCGTCGCATTGGATACAAACGGACATAACGAGAGGGTGCGGCGCTGACGGACACCTGAGCGTTCTAAAGGGTTAAGCATTCTCCACCTCTACGGCAAACCGTAAAACACCGTGAACCCCGGGAAAGAATGATGACTAATTGAAAGGTTCGTGTTGAGACCAGCGGTGATTGGCGCGCATTTTTGGAAGCGCATTGGCGCCGAGAATTGTTGCCCCGCGAGAAACGACGACTTTCTGTTTTGATTGATTTGTCATTTTTGTGCGCAGAATGATCTCAACACGATAACCCTCCATCTACAACGACGAATCTACCCGTGAACGTGGTTAAGCAAAAGCACAAAAAAGCAAATCTGTGTTAGAGGGAGCTGTTAGAACTGCAGGTTACGGTAGTGCCTGACTACCATGCTGGTTAATAGAGGGAATCTCGAGAGGAAAGAGAGGACCACACACACGCCGCACACACATCACCACTGTTGGAAAGACGGAAAGTGTGGGTGTGGAGGTCCCTGGAGAGGAGAGACGGAGAAAGGAGAGACACGGAGCAGCCGCCTACCTTCCACGGGCCCCAGCGAGGAGCTGTTGGTGACCATGCGATGACGGAGATCGCTGTCGTCGTGGGACCGCTTGACGCTCTTGTTCTTCGACTTCCAGCTACCCAGACTGAAGCCCAGAGTGCCGAGACTCTCGATCTCGCTTATGTCGGATGTGGAGAGGAGGCTACAAATGGCTTGGTAGTTACGGCAGAGAGCGGCAGAACTGATGCGATTACCTGATGTTGTCGCTCGGTCGCGGGACGAGGAGAGTTTTCACGATTGGATGACTTGATTCACCCGTAGGATCGGGATTCGGGTTGACCGCGTCTGAATGAATCGATCATCAGCAGATCTTATTTTGCGAAAATGGCCAGCACTGACACTCCTGGCTGCATTGCTGCAAAGAACGCCCCAAGCACCGCGAAATGCACCCAACTACAACTCACCCATGTCGTTAGGCTCGTTGACGTTGACGATTGTCTGCTTGCGCTTTGTGCTCTGTCGGATCCTCGAGATGATGCTGCTGTTGCCGATTCCGTTCCCCGTGCTCGGCCTCAACCTGAAACTTCGTGACGGTGAAACAGCCGAAATCGCGTAGGAAAGGTGAAAAGTGAAAGAGACACATGCAGACACGCGTGCTAGGAGCACCTCCTGCGCTCGAACGTCGTTTCTGAGAGCCTCCGCACAAAGTCGTGAAGATGCTGACGGGTGAAGGCGAGCGTCGCCACGAGGGATTGGCGGAAAGACTGAAAGACAGCGGCAGTGAAGGTGACATGCGGTGAGCGGGTTGCGGCGGGAGGTGAGCAGAGAAAGGAGAGAAGACTTACGCGGATGGCACCGGCGCCAAATGCACTTTCCACGTGGCGATCGAGATGCTCTCGGGCGCGGCGGAGTAATGGCGCCAGAGACATTGGATCAGACGCGCTGCGGGAACCCGACGGCGGATCAGATGCTTCTGGCGTTGGTGTTGTTGCACTTTGAGAGCGAATCCGCTGCCCAAAATTCCCTAAAATTGTTTGTTTGATGACTAACCGCACAACTGAATTCGCTTGACGGGATTTGAATTCAAATTTTTGCTTGCGAACCACACCGAGGCGAGAGAAAGAGAAACTTACAGCCGGTAAAGCGAAGAACGAGATCCCCAGTAAGGCACAGAAGGCGCCGATTATCTTGCCAGGCCACGTCTCTGGCGTCTTGTCGCCGTATCCCACCGTAGACAGCGTTATCACGCCCCACCACAGCGCATCCGCGAAGGTCGCGTAGCTGTCGTTTGTGTTCTTCTCGCAGAGATAAACCAAAAACGACGAGAAAATCAGACCCAGAAAGCCGATGTATACGGTAGTGAGCAATTCCTGCAAGTCAATATCGTTATCAGACATCTAGAGGGTTACGGTACCTGTCGATGGGCCCAAACAACAGATCCAAGTAGTTTCCATGTCCCGGCGCGTCGATCGATCCGCAGCATCCGGAGGATTTGGAAGAAGCGGAGGCCGCGAATGGCGCTCGCGGCGAAGACCTGAATGCGCGGTTACGGTATTCGTTGGTAAACAGACGCAACTGACTTGTCCGGTGGCTCCGATGCAGAGTACGGTAATTGAGGCGAGGATGACGATGATGTCGATGACGCAGTAGGCAGAAGTGGCGAATCGGATCCGCCCGGAGATGCCGCGATACCGCGACCGGCATCCCGCGGACCACACACGTGCAATGTACTCCATCGCGAGCCAGAAGACGAAGACGATCTCTATGTAGTAGAGCACCAGCGTGGCCTGTTCCTCGTAGTCGGGCATCGTGGAAAAGACGGAGAGCGCCAGACAGGTCAGCACCATCACGAGTCTACAATTTGAGCGTTTTTGACTGATTTCAGCGAATCAGGCTGTGTATGCTTCGACCACCCACATCGCCCTGTCATCACTGATCGTGAAAAGGCGCGCGGCGTGTCACACAAAAGCTGGAAAAGTGGATTACGGTAAGTGGACTTACACGCAGAGATGATATCCGGCGGCTTTCCATCCTCGCGGCCTCTCCAGAAAGTTGTGCACCTTGCTCTGCACCCTGCGGAAGCGCTGGTCGGTACGGTAGTGCTTGTAAGCGAGTGGTTTGCCGACGAGCGACATTTTGCGACTGGAGCTACTGGAATTGGGACGATTCGGCGACGGCTGAAAGCGGGAGGCGAGCGAGTGGTTGTGGGAGGAGAAGTTCGTTGCGAGTACCTCAGGCGTTTGCGTGCGGCATGTGAAAAACGGCTGACGTTGATCGCCGGCGGTGGAGCCGAAGTCGTCGGTGCTCGCGGTGAGGTCGATCCGTTCGACGGTGTCCGCTAAAAGGTTGCTCGCAGAGGGTTAATTACGTGGGAAACAATCGATTTTTATGGGAATTTTAAAGGTTCCATGGACATGAACGCGCAAAAATTCAAAAGTTGGATTTTGAGGAAGCGAGCCGCAGGAGTTAAGGATTTTACGAAGGCCGATTGCCTGCTAAGCGAAGGGCGAACGAGAATCATGAAACATGAACAAGCGCGTTTCAGGGCGTTTCACTGCGCAAATCACGGTTTCAGCACCGCCGTTTTAGTGAAGAATTAGTCAGGCTGGTATGTTTCTGTTTTCGTTCGCCGGTCGCGCCCGCTTAAACCTTTTCCCGATGTTTTTCTGGATTAAAATCACCCTTTCTCAAATATCCTGCGGTTTACCAAAATATCAAATTTTGAGTTTTGATGATCAATTTAGAAGCATCCACCCGCAAAGCGCTTGAATCCCCTAGCGTCAGGCAACTTTCAACGCTGATTTACTTGAAAAAGTACACATAAGCACGGATTTTAGACTAAAAATAACGATTATTCGGTAGCGTGACACAAGTTGACATGCGTGACAAGCGGCTAAATGTCGTTTTCGAGAAGAACGCAGTCACATCAACATCACTAAACCTGTGTTCCAAGCGGCGTTCCCAATCAGTGAAACATAAGTTTTTAGTAAACTTCAATTTAAAACTCATCAGCTTCACTTTCCCAAAAGAATACGGTGCAATGACCACCCACGATGTTCGAATATTCTTCGGAGAGAACTCACGTTTGAGATCGTCTTGAAAGAAGACCTTCCTGCCGGAACTCAGAGCGGACGATTGGTGTTGGTGTGAAGGAGTGTAGAGGAGCGGCGACGACGCTCGACTACTCTGGGATCTGGACGACGTCCGAGCTGCCAACTCATTGGACGACGACGGGAAGAGAAGACTTGTCGATGTCTGAAACGTTTCACAGATTTAGCGAAATTCAAGCAAATGCGGAAGAAAATCGTCTCAGAAAGAATGAATTTACAGGCGACATTGAAAACAGAGGATTTTTTCTCCGATTTACGCATTTTGGAGTGCACACACGCAGTTGAGAGTTAATAGAATTGGCGTTTATGAGAGACGCATATCGCTCGCGTGCGAGCGCGACTTTCTCGAGTGTAGTGGGAGGAGGTGAAAGACCGTGTTGTCTTCAAAAATTCGTTTTTTTGCGAAACGATGAGAGCGCCTTCCTTTACGAGCCCTTCGGTGCGTCCCGCACAGAATTAGACCTGCTGTCATGTTCGCCTGTCTACGTCGCGGTCTCTCTTCCCATTTGAATCAAAAACTGATGAAACGCTTTTGCTCGCATAATTCTAATTTGACGAAAGTCGAATTCTTGCAAAGTGATATAATTTCTTCCACCCTACTGTAGCTTGTCGCGTCAAGAGAATTTAACGAACGAGAAAATGGTCTCGAGGAGAATGCTGCAACCCGCGGAATAACCGAGAACAGCAGCTGTGAAGTAGCGTCTATGGGGAAGATGAGCAGAAATACGACCCACTGATTCCCTAAATTCACCTCTAGCCGATTTACTGCAACACTGCAAACGACCAACTCGTTTCAACTCGAAAACGAAAACTTACGCGACGCCTGCGTCCAGGTCCATGCCAAAACGTTATCATAGCGCAGCTTTCCAGCTACACTCTTCTCGCGCGGCAGCAGAAGTGATGACAATTAACATTGTCCCCAAACTCTCCAATTTCGCCGCGATTTGTCAATAATTTATCGACGCGATAAGCGCGAAAACAACGCGCGCTATCGGCGCGAAACCTCTGTGCACGCGCGCCGACGACATACGTTTGCGCTGCCTGCACGCAATTAATACAAAGCAGCCGTTCGTCCAGCGGAACACAATTGACTTGATTAGGCGTGCTCTCGCTCGCGCGCACGAAGCTGGAAAGTGCAGCTTTCGCGCATTTATTAGCGCAATCATAATTCGCGCCGCGCTTCCGGGAAGAGGATTTTGCATTTAGCCTTTGGGGACCTTTTTGGGACATTTCTGCTGGGGTGCTACTGTAGCTGCAAAGCGAACTGTTATTTTTAGGTGCTTAAAACAAGGATTCCTAGGGGAATTCGATCATCCACGCGGTAGACGGCGAAAGGCCAGATTCAGTTCCGCAATACAGCAGCTGAATACCAGCGCGCAAAATGCGCGCGGGAGCGGATACGCATGGCGTGGGTTGAGGCCATCATTCAATCCGCGATTTCGCTTTGCATCGGGCACGTGTAACCCCCACATTACTCGTAAATTAGGAGAATTCCAGAAAACACCTGCCACGACGATCGATTTGTCGAATTCGGCCGAACCAACGGCAGGAATTGCGGTGAGGAATGTTTCAAACGAGAGAGAGAGAACGAAGACAAAGGCAAATACGCGCGAAAAAGCGCCAGATCTAATTAAATCCACTTGAGTTGTTGTAGAATTGAATTTCGATGACAACATTTTCTGCTCAAATGGAGGGAAAATGCAAAAAAAAATCATGAAAAAAGGATTTGCATGTAGATCGGAGGGTAAATGAGAGAATTCTGGCCAGATGGCCGGACAGCGCTCAGGTGTGGAAGCCTGTTCGAACGAGTTTATCTGACAATTATCATGATTCGGATTAGCTCGGCGCGTTCGATTCTCAGACTTCTCGGCCTAATTTGCAGACAAATCAACCCTCACGACGGGTGAGTCTGCAGCGCTGTCTTGTCTGACTGTATCTTTGTCTAACGTGCGCTGTGCGGAAACGCACCGGTTGGCCTCTCCCCCTCGATTCCGCTACAATCCGTCAATCTTAATGAAAATGCGCGTCTCAACAAACGGCTCGTTAGGCTCCACGGCCTCTCAATAGCAGTTTGATTAAATCGTAAACACACAATACCTCTTCATCGTCTTCTCCGCGAAACATTCTTGAGCGCGCGGCGAGCGAGCGGCGGCGGTGAGCTAGAAGACAGCTATGACTAACCTATCCGACCGCTTAATAGTGCAAATGGGGGTTTGGACACGCCTAATCAAACATCAAATCCAATTAATCGTCGAGCCTCTCGGTCGCTGCCTGGGTTAAGCCCTGCGACCGCGTGGCGCTGCGCGCTAGCCACAAATTATTAAACATGATTCTCCGGTGGAACGAGTCGAATTCGATTAGAATTAGAATGTTGAAACAGACAGAAGGAGCGAAGCGAGCGAGAGGGGAAGAAGCACGAGAGTTGTAAACAGGAATGAAAGTCGCGGTGATCAAAAGTCGCTCACAGATGTTTCCACTTGGCAGTAAAAAGCGCGCATAACGCCTCTGACACAACCGTGTTACAAGAAAGCGAGTCCAGAGCAGCGCAGCGTGGAGTACGGTCGGAGCGAGCGGGAGACCCTCGATGATTTTGAAGCAAAACGACTTTTTCTGTGATCAGCAGCCGTTGTAGCAACAAGATCGTCAGCTCTGCGGCAGATCCGACCACCCTCGTGGGCTATTGAGTTAGAGCGCAATGCCCCGCAATGCCAACGTCGCCAAACTCTCACCTGACGCAAACAGCGACTACGATCGCCCCTCGTTTACGTAGAAACATCGCCTACAAAAACAATTTGTCTCCAGTGACGTGCGACAAATGTTTGAAAAAGCCTATTTCATCAGATTTGCCTCTAAAAATAGGGCCCCGACCTTTGCATTTTTTGACTATTTTACGCGCTTTGAGTGCGCACGGGTTTAATTAAAATACTACGTTTCGTAGCACCGGTGAAATCGGATTTCACGCTTTTAGGGCAGGAAAGTTTGAGTTTGAGCCCGGTGGATTGCAGGCGCGAGTGCTTTGCGCTCGCCACGGTGCCTTGCCGATAGCCGATAGTCCATGCGTGCATCTGGATTGAACTTTGCCCGCAGAAGCAGGATGACCGGAAATGTCACTCGAGTCAACAAACAAGCGAAGTGCGGCGAAATCTTTTCGCGGAGGCATTTCACACAAAAACAATCGCCGCGCACCACACACAGCGACGACAAACAGGAGCTTAAAGCGATTCCTCCCGTCCTTTCACAAAAGCCCTCGGAATCCGCGCCTCCTGTGCTGCAATGCAACTTACCGACATCTCCGCCGAGCAGCCGGCCGATCGGCAATTCAGACGACAATGGGACACAATCGAGATAAGAGGGCGCGCCTCTGGGCAAAGTGTTAAGGGCTTCCATCACCTCTCGACATCGCCACACCACAAGCCCTAATCCGCTCCGACAATATCTCCTAGCCTAACGTTCTCTAATCCACTCAAATTGGTTTCTAAGACAACGCGGAGCAAACGTCGCGCAACTCCGACGGCCGACGACATCGGTAGAAGCGAAGGGACCCGGTTGTCGCCGAGATTAATCAGCGGATTTTCACCTTTCAAGCAAATCAACTTTTCAAAACACCCGAATTGGCGTTTTAGCTTCTGTACACTTTGAAACACCGCACGGCAGCCAATTAGGACGACTCAGCGCCCTATGATCCCCCTGGAATGCGCCAGCTTAGCAGGGCACGTGATTCACTCATTCATCTGTGTTGTTTTTGCAGAAATTGGCGCTTTCTTTGAAAATGGCCGCGGCACTCTTTGGTTCGCACGAATACGTGAAATTAGAGAGGGACAGTCGTACACGAGGTGCACTCTTGATGAGCACAGAGCATTGTGCGCGGGAAATTGCGTGTTTTGGGATCTTAAGATATGTGAAAACAAAAACGAAACGATCGAGCATCTGGCGCTGACCGCGCATCAGAGGCAATTTCTGCGTTACAGAGTCGCCATCTGGAAAGCGTGACAGAAACACTTCATGCAGGCACTCGCCTACAAAACCTTGTGATAAATCGCGCACGTTCGGTCTATGAGTTTACCGTTCGTCAAAAGTCGCACTTCCTAGAGCGAAGTTTGCGGCGATGTGACAAACAACTCGAAATTCGCACGCACTTCTAAGCACGAAAATTGGCTTCAAACATACCATCGCTTTGTTTTTGAGGGCGAGCGCCTCGCGGAGGTGACGATTGCGTGTTGCGCCTCCTGGTTGGGGAATTGGAATGTATGCAAATGCGTGCGGCGGAGCATATGGGAATTTGCAATTAAGAGAGTGCCATGCGGAAGGATGGCGGCTGCTGAGAGAAGAAAATAAGAATTGCGACGTTTAAGGAAGCACCTGTAAGGTGGGTCTGCTGTCAAAAACTGCAAAATGGGGATTCGAATATGTTTTGATTGATCAGCAAACACTGCGATCGAAGATGACGTCCATGTGTGCGTATATCATTCAATGGAAAGGGCATGAATCCTGTCAGCGTTAATTATTTTCGTGTAAAGCCCCGATTGCATTCTTTTTATAGAAAACGATGACGATCGAAAGCGCTCGAAGAAAACAATAACTCTGATCCTGGGACGATGACGGACATCATCCTTCGTTGTTTTGGTATGAGTCGTCTGGATTAGAAAATGTCTGAAGCGCGCGAGTCATCCAGACACTCGAGAGACGTGGAGCCAAGAGCACGAGGGTCAGAGTGGAACATCAACTGAATTCGTGTTATGAGTGCAGCGGTGAAGTGCCACTCGAAGAACACACACCTCTCGAAAAACAGAGGATTCTCGCGGATGATTGCGGAACACCAGGAGATCGAAAAGTGAGTGAATTGCGTGCGAAGGTGACACGCCTCTTCCAGAATCTCAAAACTGACATTAACGTCTTCTGCGTAAGAGACACCCTGAAATAACCACTTCGATGACGTCGAAACGCCTTTCGGATTGCGGAAAGTCTTAAATTTAGAATCTGTGCGCAGAAGAATGAAATTCCACGACGCGGTCGACCTTTAAAGGTGAAATGAGGTGGACAGGTGAATCCGCGATGATTTGGCTTCCTGGAACGCGCAATGAATAATCTAGTGGAAAGCATGAACGGGAGCAAGCGAGGGTGGTCTTCGGGAAGCCGTAGAGCCTACTCACACCAGCAGAGTGCGGATTTTCGTTGTAAAAACAACATTAGAGAAATGAAAAAGCATTTTAGTCTGAAAAGTCGCCGCGCGTCTGATATTCACGACGCTTTTGCAAAGAGGAGATCAGCCGTTGCGGCTTCAGAGATTCCAAAGATCACGGAGCAGCGTGATCAGATGCGACACTCAATGATCATCAGGAGTGCGTTGTATGGGGGTTTCTGAAACGCGAATTTGCGTTCTATTTCAGAATGTTTGTATCACCCCATAATCCCTGACATTTCACAAATCAGCACTCGCCGTCACCTGAACACCGCACATTTATAGTCAACAACCTTCTGCCCGCTAGAGACCCAAATTCTACAAGCAAAACAGACAGAAAAAGGAGTTTGGAAACCGCGGGCGCCTAGATATTGACCCAGCGGATCTCTGATCGCGACCACCCACTTTGTTTCACCGGAACAAACGAAGCGAAGAGACAAATCAGAGCCGACAGCTCTTCGGAGACGTGAATGCGCGCGAGAGCAGGTGTGGCGTTCGTTCTTGCTGGAGGCAGGATGAGCGGAGCCGTTGCGCAACGCTGGCGCTAATTGCCTCCCGCTCGACCACCAACGATGATCATCAGCACCACTCCGGTCCCACCAACAGGCGCAGGGCCATCCTTGAAGGGAGTAGACGCATCAATCTCAGCCGCCGTAAACAATCGTCAATTATTAATTCCAGCTACAAATTGAGTGGCGCGCGAGCTTTTCCCACGCACGCGGTTGGATCCACTCGAGAGGGTGCGCGCGCATGGGGAAATCCGATCCGAGGACGGTCGAGAGGAGACGGACGACGGAGGTGATTATAGGGAACGACGGCGCTATTATTGGTAAAGTTTTGAATTACACAGCTGTGTTGTGGCTGTTCTGTCGCGCAAGTGGAAGAGATTTGAGGAGATTTGTCAGCCGGACTGAGGAGAGCGGAACGTTTCAGGGTGATTGAATGTCTGACGCGTTTGTAGTCGCAAGAATCCGCACGGATTGTCCTTCTCTCCCAAATTTGATCCCAAAATTTGAATTGAAGTCACGAAGCACGGAATTCTTTAGTTAAAAAGGCGAAAGAATTTCTGCCGAAACGCGTTTGTGGTCAAATCAAGCGCCCACACTGAGGCCGTTCGATTACAGCACGTTCTTTAATCACTTTTTGGTTCGATTACGCGTGGATGAGAAGTTTTATTCTATTCTGGCTACAGTAACAATCTCGTGACTTATCTATTAGCGCCAACATTCTGTTTTGTGTGCGCTTCGGTCTGTCAAGAAATTCCTGCCAAACTCACCTGGTTGATCGTGACGGACGCGGATCGAAGAAGCTGCGGAGATGAAGCGCTTGTAGGACAAGACGATTTGCGGTAGTACGAGCGATACTGAACTGATCTGCGCGGAGAGGTGGGCGGAGAAGTGGTCGGTAGACTGATCGCGTCACCAAAACTCAGCAGCTCTCCATCAAACATCTACTCTCCGCTTTCGAATCTCTGAAAAATCGCGCATTCGTAGCGGCAGGTGTATCAACTATTACTTCAGACTGTCCGCAGACGCGCCGAATCGATGCAAAACGCGCGCGACGAAAACGAATCCGCGGTCCAATTGCACGCGACCAATTTGGATTATGGTGGTGCCGGCGGCGGTAGCCCGGGCAACAAATCGGGCCCCGAAATTAAAACAATTTGGGAGGACGATCGCGTTCGCGCGACAATCAAAGTGAAGAACGTTGTTTGAGTGGATAAACGCAAACAGGGATTTGTCGGCGGCCGGCCAAGAGGATCAACGCAAACACACAGCAGAAAGGAGGCTCCGCGCACTCCGAAGGTGCAGAAATCAAAGTTGGTGGTCGTTTTGTTTTTGATCCGTTTCCGAGTGCGCTTCTGCGTGGTCGTAGTTTGGGAAAAGCGGAGTCGGATCGGCTGCAAACGTCCGAAATGCGCGCGCGTGCTGTACTGTATTCCGAGCGCTTCTACAAACTAGCGTTTTTTGGCATTTCGGGCCAATTAGGGTGTCATGGGAGTCACCCAAAAAAAGTCGCTCCACCGACAGGAATGAAACGGAATAACACAGCTGTTCCAATAAATACTTCGGGAAGCGATCGCTTAGGTTTCGAATTTCAATTCAAATTAACGTTTGGTGTCTGACACGATTATTGGCGCGTCTATTAGTGACTACGGTTCACACCGTAGTCGCGTGGAGTAGGGTCTGTGCTTGCGACGTAATTCCAGCCTCCAAACTGCATCAGCTGAGATCAAAAAGGTCGAAAATTGCCGAAATCTGCTTCATTTAGATAGAATTTGTCAATCAACAAGCATAGAAGCTCCGGGGTGAATCATGGACATTCGTTCGTTTGTAGTCCGTCCGCCTAACGAGCAATCGCATCACCGATCAAAGCCAGAAATCGCGGAGTTTGCATGCGTTACTATAGCGCGAATGTAAGCGATAAATTATTCGAATTTCGGCTTCTGAACGCGAAGGGATCCGGCGGCTTGGCAAGAGAGTACACGATCTGCGCGCGCACAACCGCATATGACTACGCACTTGCGCCTTAAACCTCCTCATATTGTATTCATTGAGAAAAGACGTTTGTTGACCGAGCGATGGATGAATTGCAGCAGCAGCTCTAGTCGAAAGGAGCGCGAGAACGCGGAAAGCGATCAGATAAGAGATTCAATTATTGAAAAAACAGAAACAAACAATCGATTTGGATGTCGGAGACCTCAGAGAGCAGAAAATAAACATTTGGAAGGTCTATTTGTGCTTCTAGAGGAGACAAGGGCGAGGCGCGTTGGGTCGGAAGGAGAAACTGGACGCGTGTCCGTTGCTTCAATAGTCGAGTGCGGAGGATTCGACCACCCATGTTGCACGACCGCTAAATTACTTGGGAAGCGAGACATAAAGATGAACGTCGATCAAGTAATTAGACGACTGACACGCTTCTTCTCGACGCGATCCCATCCGCACGACCTAATTAAGACGTCGGAGGCGCGAAGGAGCAAAACATACAGCGGCCGACGGCCAAAATCCCAATAAAACAAGGCATATCCTCCTGGCCTCTCGGAATTCGCTGTTTGCGCGGGGCAAACACGCGTACTATTCTCGAGAGAACGGACGGCTTCTAGAAGGGTCATTGTTGCAAGCAGACAAAAAATGAAACCATCATAATTGTCGTGTTCGACACTGCAGCATTAGAGCACGAAACACCTTTAACTTTTGGATTCCCCACATCCACACTTTTTTGCGCCTGAACGGCGATTTATTGCGAAATCAAATCACAGAAACGAGCGATCGCATGACGCGTTGATCGCCAGACGAGAAGCGGAAGCGACGAAGAGGAGGATGTCAATCAGAAGCGCGAGGGCGGTTGCAGCTGCTGCCCTGTGCCGTTCATCTGCGGGATCTGATCTGCAAGCGTATTGCGTCAAACACGGCAATCAACGCGTTATTTAACCCACCATATTTGCTGTTGATCTTGCCTGCTGGGGGAGGAGGCACCTTCGCCGACGGAGTCAGGATGGTTTCGTAGGTCGCCTGCTTCTGCAGCGCCTTCGTCTTCCCATCCAACGCAAAGTAGCCGGTTAGGTGAGTCGCCTGCGAAGGCACCGATGGCAACTCGCCGCTGTCCACTTCACTGAAGCTCATCGTCTGCACCGCCGTTTGAATCCGCGAAGGCGACGGTTTCCGGTTGAGAATCTCCTCCGCGCGCCTTGCCGCTTCCAGAGCCTCGTTCGCGGCCTTCGATGCGGCTTCTGCAGCCGCTGCGGCTCTCACTGACGCGTGCACCGCTTCCAAAACTGCTGCTCGCAGATCTTCCGGCACCTGAAATCATTTCGAGGATGAATTGAGAACGAGCAGTTTTACCTCGCCGTGGCTCGAATTTCCGTGCCGCGATGGAGATCGATGCGATCCGGGCTTCCTCACGACAACGCGGCCGTGCGGCGTCTCGATACATTCGACTTTTTCGTCTGAAAACGGAGTACGTGACACTGAGGAATGTTCGATGCTTACGAGGCATTGCTCGACGCACCACCAATGAATTGTCTTCCAAATCGATCAAAGTGAATTGCTCTTCAACTTTCGGAGGCTTTAAATGGTCTAGAATCAGTGTTCAGACTTTACAAAATTACAGTTTATACAAATTACATACACAAAACAAATTCTAATCAACTCCGGCACCCCCGACAGCCGCAATGGACGCATTCGAAGCCGCTTCTCGCGTCCTTCCGTCGACAATCGCATTTCCTCCAGAATCCAGTGCACTTCAAACAGCAAAGATTCTTGTGCTCAGGCTTGCTCCACTTGGATATCAGCTTCGCATTGACCAAATCGTTGTCCGCGCAAAATTCGAAGAGTTCTCTGCTAATTTCCCCCTTCCTGCAGTGCAAATCGTAGATGAATCGCGACGTTTGGTGGTTAATCTAAGCGTACATACGAGTTCATGAGTTGAGAAATGTGCAAAACGCACCTTTTCAATCGTCCACTTGGATTCTTTCTTCCGCCTATCTTCCCGTAAAGTCGCTTCCGCCTTCCTCATCTCCTTTTCGAAATGTTCGAGCGTTGGTTTGATCATCTCCCATCCCGCTGGGGGTTTGCTACCGCCAGGAATTGTTATAAACTGAGCGGTAAACGCCATGCTGGAGCTACAGTCTGCCTGAAAATAGAGTGGGAGGAAGATATTGATATTATGGAGTGGAAAGTCCAGCGAAGAAAACAAATGCAAAAAGACGACTGCGGGCGGCTCTTGAAACGGCAAAGCGCTCAGAGAGCTTTTAATAACCGTCGCTTTCCAAGCTTTTTGACAGATGTGCAAACAAAAAGCTTCCCACGCCTTCTGCGGAGAGCAACGAGTTCTGTCGGTGCCTTCATACATCACAGGCTGCTGCTTCGCGCTTCGAGACGCATTAAAAGCGAGCGAACTCTGTGCGCTTTCTTACGATAATTAAGCTTTACAAAATGAGCGCTACTGGTTCAACGTTGGAAAATCCGCTGTTGTTTGCCGTGTGGAGCTCTCTATTTCGTATCGCATTCGTGTACTCAATTTTGCAGATTTTCCGGGTGCAGCGTGAACGATGCCATCTCCACAATCCAGAACTGAAATAACGCCGGATCGAACTGAACGGTTAGTTCCTCAGCTCTGCATCTACATCTACTCTGCTTGCTCGTTTCAGTCGCCAAATCTACGAGGACCCCGTGTTGCTGCACGCAATTGACTTGTGGCGTTTCATTCGCGACGCTGAATCAGCTGAATTACCAGACGAGTTGCCGCCAGTTCCCGAGGCTCACGTGCACGAGTCGAAGCGAGCGCCTAATCCGAGCGACATGTATGGCATCCCTCCCATTGTTGCTATTTTTTATGCATTGATTTAAGAGAGATCTCCGAATTGCCGAGGTTGGATGGCAACGAATGTCGAGAGATCAGCATGTCGGCGATCACAACTCTCGCCCATTTCTTTGGATTTGATGCGATCGACGACCTGGCGATGGCTACATTGGTCGACGTTTTGGATTCGCACATGAATGAGGTGACCAGCTGCTGGGCGGCGATGGAAGAACGTCGAAGGGAAAACCAAGAATCTGCGTTCAACGTAAATTCAAAATTCGGGGATTCATCCGATGCTCCGATGATTTTAGGCGAATGTTTCAAAGCAAGTTTTTCTCAACTTTGATGTAGATCCAGAAAGTGTTCTTGAATACTACGATGATCAGATCAAGGGTACACGCGACCATCTGTACGAAAGAGCTTTTGAAGTTAAACGGCGGAGAGAAGAGCCAACCGACCATGAGGCCGCCCAGGAGGCTGACGATGAGGCCGACGATGAGGCCGCCCATGAGTATTCTGACGACGATGAGGCTGAGTCGTCAGATTATTCTCAATTTATTTGAAAGATAGTTTAAGTGAGTTGTACCCGTGATAGTTAAAGACATGAAATCTCAAGGACATGGCTGTTCTCCGCACTTCCGATACTCTGTGGCGGGACCGACACAGTCGAATCCCTCACAGATCCTGTATCTTCTCGCCAGACCTCCTCCGCACGAATTAGAGCATCTAGGGATGGTTTTAAAGGTCAAATGGGTGCATCAGGCCACTTACCCGCTCCACAGCGACCAATTCCTCCACTTCGAAGCGCCCAATCTGATTTCTGTCGTTTTGCAGGGCGCTTTGATGCACAGACGCATGTCTTTGTCGGTTCCTAAATGTTATTTTAGGCGTCCACGTAACGAAATAGAGTTTTCTAACCAGGACAACCTTCTCCTTCGCACTTTCTCAGCCTGTACTTCACTCCTTGACCGCAAGTCGCGCTGCAAATGGACCATTCGCGCCAGGAGGACCATTGGGAAATCTGTTCGAGGCCTGCACGAAGGTCAGGGACACGCGTTCTTATCATTTGAAGGGCGATCGTCGTGTTTTTCGGGATTTCGGTGATGTTTGTTGTATGTTTTGGTGTGGTTACGGTAGGTTGACTGATTTCAACAACGCACGGAACGGAGGGACAGGCGCGTCTTTCAATGCAGAATCCATCTGAATGAACGCAATCGCAGAGTTGCCATGATTGATCATCATTCTTACCCTCCCTGCAATTGGTCTTTGTCCGCTGCTGCACGCCGCTGGGGCCGCAGCTCGCTGAGCACGACGACCACTGATTCCATTCGCTGAGTTGCTTTGCCACACACGGAGGACCCCGACACACCATGCGTTGCTTTGGAGAACCGACGCAACGTTCGCTCGAGCAGCTCCTCGTGCGTTGGGTGACACCAAGGCTGTTGCAGAGGGTCGCGGAGCAGTCGATCCACGCGCTCCACGTACTCCACGCGCCAAAGCGAATCGACTCCGCGGAGGATGAGCGATTTTCCGTGGAATGCGTGAGTTCCTCGGCGGAGAGTTCTGTAGGGTTGAGCGGGCAGTCGGAGGTCGAGTTGACTAGCGATTTCCCGCCACACGCGAGGTTCTGAAGAACAACAATGACGAAAACGATTGCCACAATGCAACTGTACCATACATTCTCCCTGCACGCAGTACTTGTTCGCACCACACGGGGTCCCGTCGGGAAAATTCGCGATTGTCCGGATGTTGTTCCTCGACATGAAGCACCAAATCTTGCACGACGCCTGCTCGTACTGGAACCCCTTGCCTGTAAGATGAGCCAGCGGGTTGACCGGATGATTACGGTATTGCGTGCAGATGTTTGTCGCGAAATCCTGGATTGTTGGGCCCTTGCAGACCTGAAACACGCGTTATCTTGGCTCAGAAGGACTTTTGTCACCTTTCGATGGCACCGAATCGCGCGCAGCGGCGCTCCTTGGCAATCGCGTCCTCCATTGTTCGGACTCGGGTGGTCGCACATGCGAACAGAGCGTCGCACGCGAAGTTGGCCTTCGATGGCGCAATCGGAGCATCCCATCCCGCAGGCGGACATCTCGTTCCACTCGCTCCACTGTCCGTGCACCGCTCGCAGTCGTGAAGATGCGGGAACGCATTTCCCGCCAAAACAGTATCTTCCCTTGCCACAGAAGGTGCCTTCGAGCGCGGGGTGCGCCGTTCTGATGATTCCCTCGTTGTTGCCGCACCAAACCATTTCACAAACGTCCTGTAAAAGTGCATTCGACTTTGCCGCGATCATTCCGACTCACCTCGAGCGTCTGACCGTCTCTCAACTCGTGTTTCCAACACTCGCCGTGGAAAATCGTGCATTGCTCGTTGATCGGGTAATCCTGGCCCGGGTAGATCTGCACGTTCCTGTCGATGATCGAGTTGCTCTCGGTCTCGTCTACGGATTCCTCCGGTAGCGGATCGTCCCTCAGGCAGTTGTGCGCGCGATTCTGCTTTCCCAGATTCGTGACGAAAACGTTGAGCTCCTTGACGCTGCACTGCGACCACTCGGTCTTCCCGGTGCCCACCGACGGCGACATGATGCAGCAGCGGAGGTCGCACTCGTTGTCCCCGTCGTGATACATCCCGAGGCTGTGGCCCATTTCGTGGGTGACCACGAACACCGAGCCGAAGTCCAATCCTTCGTTGATGGTGCAACTGCGGATGCCCGAGCACATTCCCTTCACTGGTGCGTAGCCAGCGACCGCTTTCAGGTTGTCGCGGTACAGATCGTACCTGCAAAGTGATCATTCCATTGTTTTGAGAAGAACGATTTCGAGCAAAAACGTTTCACAACGCAGCCAATCATCTGTTTTATCTCCCTGTCGCTCGCCACGCTTTCCGAACGTCATTCCAGCGTTACGTGGCGCCGCAAACCGGTCGCGTCTCGCTATCTCGAAAACTCATAAATTTAAGCGAAACGTGTTATGAATTACTTCACTCCATAAAGCGAAATTAACGACGTGTCACTGTGCTATACTTCCGGGTTCAGTTCTCAAATCATCCAGCACTACCGTAATCCACCTACCCTGAAAACAGGAGCGCGTGGTCCCAGTGGCTCGGGTCCAAATCGTCGGGCGGATTGATTGAATGCTGATAATCGCAGAAATTCTCCAACAGTCGATCGACGTCGCCGTTTTTGTGCGAATTTCGACTCATCGACGGCTGCAAGTGGTTGTTAGCGAGGTTACTGTAAGGAAAAAACTGCTAACCGGCGGCATCTTCATCACCTCGTATTTTACGATTTTCACGGTGACTTTTGGATTTATGGTCGAGTGGCGGAACAGAATGTCAATCTAAGCAAAAAATTAAATTATTTGGGTCGGATTTCAACTTAGACAGCAAGACTAGTAGACAGCGACAGGGCAAATGCGTATTCAGAGCTATCGGATTACGTATCACTTACGTTGTTGACCACAGCAACGATGAATCGATGTAATTCCGCGTCTGCGTCATTGCCGTAGAGTTTGTAGAAGTGTGACCACATCGTGTCATCCGCAAATACCGCCAACTCGATCGTCAACTCTTCATCCCTTAACTACAGTAATCCTCTCAACGCAGCGACATCAAACCAACCGTAGCGACGCTAATCGTTCAGCTGAATCCTCCGAAGATGCTCCGCGTAAAGCGATCCTCGGGAAAAGGGTCGTCTTTGGGATCAAACAGACATTCGTGCTTATCAGTCAGGTCTGCACTCCTCTTATGGATTACGTGGTGACCTTCCTCCGTATCCTCGTGTCTTACAGGATGGATGAGATAGTAGGAGCCGTCGTTTGTGACGATCAGTCCTCTCTGAAGACTTTTTAGCTCAAAATCGAGTGCATTCGCCTACCATCCGCTCTCCACATCCAGTCAATGACAGGACGGTCCCATTATGCGATGTACCGTAGCCTTGAAAGACGCACTCCTCTTCCGAAGAGTTAAATACCGACCCGAACAACTTTTTGTGACGTTTCAGTTTGAAATCAAACAGTTCGCCGTCAATTGTGACGCTAAACTCATCGGTGGACCTCTTTGGTGTGACGAGCCAATAAACGGGCACTAAAGAGGTTCCATAAGTAGGTCGAGTGCGTAAAAAGCGATGAATGGAACGTTTCACTTTCAAAAGTGTTGAAATCTACACAACTGACGCATATGCTCCCTCGGGACAGCGTCAAACTGATAAAAAGCGGTAAATTCAATGTTTTCTTGTCAGATGTTTCATTTTAATGCCGAAATTGATTAAATTTGCAATTGTAGAACTTGATTTAGAGTTCAGGTGCACTTCTAACGCACAAATTGTGCAATTTAAACAGTGAAAACCTAGCGAACTCACCGTCTTCTTTCCGTTTCGTGCCAAACAGGTGATGCATCTGGAGCGGATCCATTGTCTCATGGATCGACGCCTCGGAAAGCGCGACGAGAAGTGAGAGTGCGACAAATATGCGAAGCAGCCACATCGCATTAGCTCGCTTGCAGCGCGCAACACGGCCGCTAACACGAGAAGACGATAGATGGATAAATGAGATCTCAGATCGGTTGCTGCTGTCTATGTCTGAAACCAGTTGTTTTCCAGACACTCCTCCCCTCGCAGCATCTTCACGCGATGCCGAGCGAGCGCTTTTACCTGAGATGAGCTAATCGAATCGATGCGCGGGTGTTGCAGGCAAGAGAAGCGCCCTCTGCAACCACCGGTCAGTTGCATTCAGAGCATCCACTGCGTCGTCGTTAGCCTCCTCTGTGCGTTCACCTGGAGAGCAAACCGGTTGTTTGGGATCTTTTGAATCACGTCGCTTTCCTTTTCCATAACGAGTTCCCGATCGTCGCCACTCGTCATATTCCAAGGAAGGTCAAAAGAGTAACGATGCCATATTGTTTTGCTTCCATTTTTGTAAAACGCTGGACGATCAAGCTGGATGCGGATGTGCATCTCAAAGTCGATTGTGTGATGAGCCGAGCGATAAAACCGAAGACTAGAATACTAGATAAAGCCGTCGCCGTCGGCGGCGCTATTAACTTCAGATTGCACGAGCTCGCGAGTAGAAGAAATGCGACTTTTTAGGAATCGTTCGCCGCGTGAAGGAACCAGAACCCGCGTGGGTTCTGGTTCCAACTGCCACTAGGGTTTGCACTAGGTGAGATGACAATTTTAGGTTACATATCACTAAACATAAAAACGGTTATGCTGTCACGACCATTTCTTTCTTGTGTAATCGGGCTAATCGGTATTCCAACCAATACAGCAGTCCAACAACATGAATTGATCTCGCACCAAACAAACAATAGTTCTCGCAAATCACCACCGCAATAGCTGGTGTCAGAGTTCAGCGATTTTTGTCTCGCGCGCGCTAGAAAAATCGCACGCGCAGAGTTACAGCTTGCGAGACGTAGCGATGCCGCGCGATATCGCACGCACGCTGAACTCTGAAACCAGCTAATGACAGTTTTTCACCGCAATGGTTTCAATTATGAAATGGGTATTGCATTAGAAAATTTGAATGTTGAATGTCGTTGTGAGACCAGATATTCCTCGTGTCTTCTCATTGATTACGAATCGCTGTTGTACCTCTACCTCATTCACCTGAACCAATCTGTACGCACGAAGCCCCGAAACTGCCAACTCACGAGAGAATCGACTTCGCCGAGTGACGAAACACCGAATGAAGACACGAGTTTCGCGCGTTCGCAGTCGGAGAAGAGCTGCGAACTTTGATCGTCGGAGGAGTGCGGCGCGAATCTCAACTTGTCACCGTTTGGGAACGCGCAGCGTGTGCGTGGAACGAAGAACCGTGTGAACACTTCTCGGTCCCGATCTGCGCTGGACGTTTGTTGGTGCATCTTCAGACTCCTGAGCATGTGTCACAATGATACTCACCTTACACGATTTGGGTTTGGTCAATTGATTTGGACCAATCAACGACGCGGATGAGTTTTCCAATACAGTACACTCTTATGAAAACTGTTTCGATTTGTTCGGAATTCACACCGAGCTCAAGTTGTATAGTTGAGACTTCAATTGAATAAGAATTGTTGTGGCATAACAGTTTATATTAACAGTTATTAATACTTTAATATAACAATAAATTCAATAATAATTACAATTAATAACGATAATAGTTACGCAAATGAACATAAATAGGCCGTGAACAATTTCATTACTTTAGTGATTCCTCATTCGCTTTGGACTCACTACTAGCTCAATCACCTCTGCATCTAACGATTGTCGCTTTCCCACATGTGCAGAATCAACAAAAAGTGTTGCCGTGGCGCTACTTGAAGGTCGTTCGATCGCAATGCGCACTCCTTCGTCTGTTGCTGTCTGCATCGTTCTCTTGACATCCAGATGTTCAATTGACTGGAACCATAAACAAGTTGACTGCATATTAGTTATGTAATAGCTTACCAAATGGTAGTTGCTCTGTTTGGTTTGAATGCAATTCTTATCGAGTATGAATCGATTAATTAGTCTTGATACGTGATGTGCATCAAGTGACTCCGATTCGACAGAATTTACTATGATGTCGTCAGGTCTCAGTAGTTTGCAACCACTTCCTAACTGAGAGACAAACGTGTGGAAATCGTATACCGATCTAGCCATCGTCGCTCCTTGTGCGACATGCAATCGAAATGCTTTAATAGTTGGCATTCAGCTCCATCCCATTGTCACCGTATTCGATATACGGTCTGGACAGCTTCCAGAAATCCATTGTGGGTCCACTTAACAGATTGGCAATGATGTCCTGTTGCTACGAGTTTGGCTTGTCCGTTGGATGAGTTTGAGGGTCTCATCAACCGCGTAACCCATTCGGAAGCTTCGGTGCACTATGCGGTAAGCCGTCCACATTTCAAAACATGCGCAATTTCGCTTGTAATTTTCTCGACTGCTGGAATGGTGTTATATATTTCAAACAGAGGTTCGCTTGCCGATGCGTTCTTGTGATTTGGAGTTCATCTGTACTGTACATTTGATCCATGTGTTGTTGTCGCAAAAACATGTTTGAAGCAACCACGCATCGACAAATATAGGATCAGCCATTTCACTGCACAGTAACAATTGGGTTCTTCGAAAACATGCAACTGTCATGGTGGGCGGATCATCTTCCGCTGGCGTTTGTGAAATCTTACAGTAACTTCTACAAACAGCTTGTCCGCTGTAATTTAGAAAAATTTGCACTCGGTTAAGCTAAAATTCTGAATACCCAGGAAGCTTTAAATGTTAAATCGGACAAAAGAAGACGTCGGACTTCAGATGATCGCAAGCCAGTTTTCACGCTCAGTAGGCACATTATCACCTCTTAAACATAATATTGTTACTACGATAACTTGTTCGTTCAACTGCACATACTTTCAACATTGTCCATGTCTAATACCGGGTTCGCATCGATGAGAGCGTTCAAGTAGCAACAGACATCAAACCTTCGTCAACGGCCAGTGAAGTTTGGTTTTCACCATCTGCTGCGTACATTTGGTGGTCGATGTGTTGAACCTTCTATGTGATGGCTTGAAACTGCTAGACAATATTCCGGATTTTTGTAACTGAAAGTGAAAGTTGAAAATACTAACTCTTTCACATTGAAAACATACAAAACTGGTTATTCCTTCATCTATCATTTGACCAGTTACGCGATAGTAAAATAAAGGTTCCACATCTGGCGACGATTATCCCTTGTGCATATTGTTGATTGAATACTTCATACGCTTCACATTTACGAGGGCGGCATTTTCGAATCTCGTTTGCAATGGACCATTGAAACGCGTTGATGCTCTGTGTGTGATCCGCTTCATCCGTTGTAAACGGCCGACCAATTGCTAAATGCCATGCAACATACAGTCTGATCAAATACAGCTGAAATATGAATATATGAAAACATAGTATAAACAGATCAAACCATTGGAGATCGAGTGTTCGCTTTAACGTTTACTTTCAGCCCTACATTAGCGTCAAAATTGTTCAAATGTTGCTGGATAAACAAGTTACATATAGCGTCTGTACGATCCTCTAGATCTAGATCCGTTGGATATTCCCGATTCAAAAATCGACATATGCATTTCACGATAGCCGTGGACTTTACGTAAGTTCGAATGTTGAGAACTTCCGCTATCGCTTCGGTTAAGAGGTCTTTGCATTTAGTAGCAAATCCAGTAAGCTTGGCACTACCAATATGTGCATCGACAACTGAAAACAATAAAACATATGGTGCAAACTGTAAACATACGTTTCTGTGCTTCTGTGAACAAAACCGATCCGCGCATACAGTCGTCGGGCTGAGCTTCATCTTCGTTTTCATCAGCATCTTCGTTCACGCCCAGTTCCACATAGGTTGGATGCATTACAGGAATCTTTCTGATGAAGCGGACAAACGAGCAAAATTCATCCATGTTGTCTATTAGAATTTTCATATTTGAACCGATAACAAGTTGTTGTAGTGGTTTGTGTGCTAGCCGTCGACTAGCTTCCGCAGCCGCGGCCATTTTTTTCCGGTCAATACAATGATTGATGTTAGCGCAGAACATTCTAGACGCATTCGTACATGTCTCCGAAAATTTCACCCGCGCGTTGAATTTGTTTCCGTCTTTTAACCTTCTACATGCCCAAAGCAACTGTCGAGCACGTGGAGTGTTTGTTGAGAATATGACACAGTCGTCGGTGGTGCCTTCAACAGCAGTAGCGATCTTGTCAAGGTTTCCTATTGAAATATATTGCATGCACGACGTAAGCAATGTTTCATATTGACACTTGTCATTGTCAGTCTGCAAAACCATATAGTAGCATCTAAAATAGCACAGACTGGACGAACCAGTGACTCATGACACGTCGACATGATCTTCTGAACAATCGACGTTCGTTTGGCCCCTTCATGCATCTCTATTTTGATATAGTGGTTGACATTAGCACAGATCGTTCCCTCCGTAGGCATGCATGATGTGACGTTCTTCATCGGTGTACTCGATTTGATTCCTGCATTCATCTTTTTGCACATCGAGATGAGACTACGAAATGGTGCATGGTTTGCGGACACTCTGACACAACTGTCGTTGGGCGTCCCTTCAACAGCAGCAGTGAACTTTTCAAGATCCGAAATCGATATTTGCTTGGTGGTGGAGTTCATTAATGATTCATAATAGCGTTTGTCATCCTCCGACTGAAAAGCATATATTGTCAACTATAAGAACGCAGAATCGACTAACCAACGATTCGTGACATGTCGCCATGAGCTTCTGAACAATTAATGCTCGCCTGGTTTTATTTGTAATATGCGGCTGATGGTAGTGACTGACGTTAGCACAGACTGTCTCCTCCGCATGTGTACACGTCGTAACATACTTCATATGTATAGTCGATTTGATTCCGTCATTAAGCTTTTTGAACAACACAATGAGGCGACGAAAATTATGATTTGCGGACACTTCGACACAATCGTCGTTGGTTGTCTCTCCGATTGTAGCAGCGAACTTGTCAAGATCCGAAATCGATATGTGACAGATGTTGTAATTCATCAATCTTTCAATTTCTCGTTTGTCATCTTCAGACTGAAAAGCATATATTGTCAACTATAAGAACACAGAATCGACGAACCAAAGATTCGTGACAGGTCGCCATGAGTTTCTGAACAATTGCGTCCTTGGTGTCTGGTGGCTGGTGGTAGTGACTCAGACGAACGCACATCGTTCCCTCCGTAGGCGTGCACGATGTAACGTACTTTATCGGTGTACTCGTTTTGATTCCGTCAGTAAGCTTTTTGCACAGCCCGATGAGGCGATGAAGATTTTGATTTGTAGATACTTCGACACAATTGTCGTTGGGCGTCCCTTCAACAACAGCACCGAATGTATCCAGTTGCACAACCGAAATTGCAGCAGTTGTTACAGTCAACAATCTTTCAATTTCTCGTTTGTCATCTTCAGACTGAAAAGCATATATTGTCAACTATAAGAACACAGAATCGACTAACCAAAGATTCGTGACAGGTCGCCATGAGTTTCTGAACAATTGCGTCCTTGGTGTCTGGTGGCTGGTGGTAGTGACTCAGACGAACGCACATCGTTCCCTCCGTAGGTGTGCACGATGTAACGTACTTTATCGGTGTACTCGTTTTGATTCCGTCAGTAAGCTTCTTGCACAGTCCGATGAGGCGATGAAGATTTTCATAGTTTATGGAGACTTTGACACACGCGTCGTCGGGCGTCCCTTCAACAGCAGCAGCGAACTTGGCAAGATGCAGAACTGAAATTTCACCCATTGCTATCTTCAACAATCTTTCAATTTCTCGTTTGTCATCCTCCGACTGAAAAGCATATATTGTCAACTATAAGAACACAGAATCGACGAACCAAAGATTCGTGACAGGTCGCCATGAGCTTCTGAACAATTGCGCCTTTGGTGTCTGGTGGCTGGTGGTAGTGACTCAGACGAACGCACATCGTTCCCTCCGTAGGCGTGCACGATGTAACGTACTTTATCGGTGTATTCGTTTTGATTCCGTCAGTAAGCTTCTTGCACAGCCCGATGAGGCGACGAAAATTTTGACTTGTTGATACTTCGACACAATTGTCGTCGGGCGTCCCTTCAACAGCAGAAACGAACTTGGAAAGATTTGCAGTAGCCGCGCGCAGAATATTGGACTTTACCATTGATTCAGCTCTGCTCTTGTCATCATCCGACTGAAAAGCATATATTGCCAACTATAAGAGCACAACAAAATTTGTTTACAAACCATTGACTCGTGACACAAGTCCATGATCTTCTGAACATACAGGTCCCGGTTGTTGTCCATTTTTGCACCGCACCGAACACAAGTATTCAGATTTCGATTGTCCAATGGGAACAAACACCACATACTAATCTCACCGTAATTAATGAGAAGACACGTGGAATGTGTGGTCTCACAACGAGAAAACATTCAAATTTTCTAACGCAATAACCATTTTGTGTCTGAATCCATTATGGTATAAAACTGTCATTGCAAAAGGGTGATTTGCGAGAGGAATGACAACACTCGTATTATTGGACTGCTGTAGAGGTTGGAATACCTTCCACAGTGGTGGTGCCTCGCGTGAAACCAAACGACGAAACTCGACAGTGTGTACAAAGCCCGATCACATAAGAAAGAGATGGCCGTAACAGCATAAAACTTACCCACATCCGTCGATAACCGTTTTTGTGTTTAAATGGTATGTGACCCAAAAACTGTCATCTCATCTAGTGTTAAAACCACGCGTATCATGATAATGATCATAGAATAAATACAATGTGCACAACGGTCGGAGTATTGACTTCGCTCATAACCGTTTTTGTTCTTTTTGTATTAACTCAAAAAACTGTCATTACTTTTTTTTGTTGGAAGCTGAGTATCATACTCGCCTAATTGTCAGCGGCACGGTTGACAGTTCTGATTCCCATGATTGTTTTATTCTTATAAACGCTGGAGCGCGCGCAATCCGCGCCTCTATTTTACTGTGATTGATCTTGCTACCTTTGATCTTGAATTTTGAATACATGTATCTTCATTGCAACATCTCAAAAATATGCGCGCGGTGGCTCATTGCCAGTCTGTTACGCTCGGTGTCTGAGTTCGATGTCCTTTTGTGTTGTGTTTTCTGAACCGTTGTTTCGTTGTTTCAATGTTTCGAATGACTCCGGTGCGGACAGAAGAACACACACAAACATACCGTCAGTTTTCGCTTTATTATAGAAATGGACTAGGACCTATGAGTGTTTGCGAGAAAAAGCGAATGGAAATGTTGATTTGAGAAAAAGGTCTCGAAGGTGTTTGCGTGTGACGGACACACAAACAAACACAAATAGTTCGACTTTGATTTATAGGAGGGAGGGGGATCCCCAATTAAAGGGTTTGTGCACAAAAAGTCGCAAATATTGGGAAATCCAGTGTTCAGATCACATTTAATGTAATTCAACTCGAGGCTTCTTTGGAGTTTTCAGCCCGACGGCTTTTGCAGAAACTACTGTTATTTCATCGATTTCCCCAATTCTTCCAAAAACGGCAAATAATCAAACCCGACGAACAAACAAAAAGTGAAGCCCGCAAGTACCGATCGCATAAATTCAGCTTATGAATTCACCTCACCGCCCTTTGTACCGTGCAGAGCCACCAGTAATCCAAAATTGATACAACGCATTTCTAAAACAGTGATTGCTGAAACTACAAGTTTAGTCGAAATTATTTATAACCATCAACTACACAAGGTACAGACGGTGATTACAAAATCCAAACTACTCTAACGACTTCATTTCCCTTCTTACAGAGCGAACAGGATCATGAAACCCATGGTCAAACAGAAAAGACCCATAGCTTCGGAGAGGGCGAATCCGAGGATGGCGTACGAGAAAAGCTGCTGCTTAAGGCTGGGGTTGCGGGCGTAGCCGATGACAAGGGCTCCGAACACCTGAACAGCTCATTTAGACCTAACTCGCAACAAATGTGTACCTGTCCGATACCAGCTCCAGATCCAGCGACGCCAACGGTGGCTGCTCCAGCTCCGATGTACCTAGAAATATATTACTTAAAATAAGCTTCAATTAACCAATATTGTACTTGGCGGCAGAGTCGATATCACGACGAGCAACGGTGGTGTGGAGTTGACGAGAGACGGCGGACATCTCGACGCGGGCGAGAGTCGAACGCTGCACGATGCTGCGGGCCAAAGGAGCGGCGAGACGTTGGCAGTACATGTTGGAGTTGGCTGAAGTTACAAACAAATTTAAAAACAACGAATTTTACCATCATGCGAGTAAATCAGGAGGCAACGCGTCAGTGATTTAAAAAATACCAGTACAAACGCGTGAGGGTAAAATGCGGAAGAATCGCCTTAAATCGTCTTCGCTAAAACAATTGTCAAATTTACAAAATTATCCCGCAAATCCACAAAGCGAAGGAACTAAAATGCTGCAAAGAAGCTAAGCGAGCTGCCAAAGAGCGAGAGACGCGTGCGACTGCGAACGACACCGTCTCGACTGTGCTGCACCGACGAACTCTCGCCGCGATCGCCTTTTGTTCAAATTAAATGAGATATTTGTAAAAACCAAACGAGTGTAGGTTCATACTAGCCACGAATACAACGTCCATCAAGACCGATTATACTATGGCTACTCTAACTGAGGAATGTGTGGTAAAGAGCAGTATTTATGAACCGTCATGAGCACCTTACACAGCTGCTTCCAGAAATTTAACACAAAAACTAACTTAACAAGCACAATTAGTTTAACAACAATGAATTGAGACCATTATTACTTCCTATCGATCATCTTTGTGAGTATGTACGCGTTGTCCGGCTCAATACGCTTGTAGTAACGTTCAGCGGTGCCGACAACTTCAAACCGAATCGCTTGTAAAACTCCAACGCTTCGGTGTTGTTCGTTTGAACATGTAGGTTCACCGAGGTGATTGATTTGTCCGAAGAACTGCAGATTTCAAAAACGTAGTTCAAAAGCATCGTTCCAACTCCCAGTCTAAAAGAAAAAGATTGAAATTATGGTACTATTCCAGTCATACCTCCGGTATGGAGCAAGAGTTCCCAGAGTCATGATATAGAGGTTGTAATCTCCCTCTTTCGGATCCAAACGACAGCAGACAGCGCCGACCACGATGTCATTGAAATAAGCGAATTTCGCCAGCTTTGGGTTGATAAGCACGTCCTTGTAGAATTTGTCGTTGTAGGTTACGGGAACACCGATTGATTGATGGTCTTTAGTTGCTGAAAGTAGCGAATAATTATTTATGGTATCGCTGATGA